>QWTY01015886.1:0-13687 GCA_008033365.1 Pseudorectes ferrugineus | reverse complement strand
GAGAAGTTTACAGTCTTGTTTAGTTCATAGGTACTTCTCTTATTTGCATAACCACAGCATTGGATTAGATTTCACCTTAATTTTAAAAATTTTTGTAAGGTGGATGGTCAGGAATGATTTTGCCCACTAGTGAAGTATTGATGTTTCCCATATGAATTATGGAGAAGTTTAACTGCATTACTTTAGAAGAGTTCACAATAAGAAATTAATAAAGTTCCTTGTTGAATTGAGCCAAGTGGAGAAATTGACCTTGCAAATGGAGTTACCCAAATAGGGGTTTTGTGAGGACACACAGGTATTGAGGCATGGAGACTTAAAATATCAAAGCCGTATTAATTTTTTATAGGTACCATCTGAAAGATGATTTCTCCTCTGGCATCCTCTGGCACCGTGGTGGTGCCTTAGGTAGATCATTTGTGGCTGTAATCCTCTCCATCTGAGTATGTTACCAGCACTTTCCAAGTGGTGTTTCACAGATACTGCTGTACTGCCTGGTTTTTATTTGGTTTTTTGTTTTGTTTTGTTTTGTTTTTTTTCCTTTGTTACCCACATAGAGGTTGAAATGTTGTGGTCTTCTGTTTCTAAAATTTCCTCCTTCTTCTTGTCTTGACTACACTGAGGAAACTGAATTCCCACAATCTTAGATTCACTTTGGAACTGCAAGTCTTTTTGACACTGCTGTGTGTCTCTTTGCAGATACAGGCTGTATTACTTTGTCACAATATATTCTGCTGGATCCCATTCTGATGTTCTTTCTCATGGGAGCTGTTCTGAGTATGGTGAAATGTAACAACTGTGCAGACAGGTAAGATACAGATGATAATTTTGTTAAACTAGAGGTATTCAACTTTCACACAGTTAAAGTAATGTCTGCCATTGGTGATGTGTGAATGGCTGAAATGAGATTATTTCAGGAAATTTGAAGGTGGAAATGACTGTTGATAGGGGAGAGAAATTTTTACTATGAGGGTTTGTGTAGTTAGGGAGAAAGTATTGTGACTGGGGTACACCAAGAGAGAGTATTAAATAGATTACTTTAGCATGAAAGGAAATGTCAGCAGAAATAGTTCATGCAGTTTATGGAACCGCAAATCTGGAACAAGAAGGTTAAAGCTTTTTAAAACTTGACAGGGAAGAAAGGACACTGTGGCTCAGAGAAGGAGGAATGAAGGATGGTTGTAGCATATTCAAGGCCTTGGTCCTTAATGGCAAAATTATTGTTATCTTGAACCAGTTACTTTGTTTCCAGGCTGGAGAAACACAACTTATCTGTGACTGTAAGCACCTATAAAAATCCTGCTGTCTGAGGTAAATAGTGTAATTTGTTTGATTTAGAGAATTTGCTACAAAAACTTAGAGGGAAATACAGCCAGGATGATCCTGAATAAAGTAGTCAAGTTGCTAAGGATGTTTGCTATAGACCCATCCAGAGAGGGTGGTGATTTATAGGTATTGGGATATGTCAAAAGGCTTCTTTGTGGCTGGGCTGCACAGAGTAGTTTCCTTGAAATGCATCCCGAATTCAAAGACATAAAAACTCCAAATTCTGTGTTATAGATGAGCTGTTTTTATTTCTTGGAACATTCAAGAACTGATCGTATCAATCTTACTGTGTCTACAGTTCACGTGTCTGAAATGCAGCCTGCAGCATCATGTACTGCTCTCCAAGGCCATCCTTATCTACAGCACATTCCCCAGGGAGTGCAAGCACTAAATTACAGGGCAGTGCTTCATCAGCTCTGTGTGCCTTGACCTGAATTTATTGTTCATATCTTAGAACTAATCCTGTTTTCAAAGTAGTTGATATTCTGCAAATTAAAAGCCAACTCCAACTACTGTGTTGCTTAGCAGGTCATGGGGATTTTGTCTAGTCAAAGCGTCGAGGCATTAGGAATCAGTAGGAAAAGGGTTTTAAATTCTGCTGTCATTTTTTTTCATCTCTCTTCTGTGGTTCAATTTTATGTCAGTTTATAATTTGTTTGCTTTTTGCTGCAGCTTTTGTTTGTGTTTTGGATAGATGTTTTCCACTAAAGCTTTCTTGCTTTAGTAGAGGTGGCTGCTCTTTGTCTCTTGTTCTTCCCCATGTCCCTAACTTTCTGAGAGAAGTGAGTTTGCACTTTATGGAGCAAAATTCTAGTTTCTGTTCTCAGAAGTTCCATGTCATCAGACTTTCTTCACACTACTATTTTAGCTTATACCTGGTGTCTGTGTTTCCATCCTTGAATGGGAGATCTAGGGTTGCCCCGGCTTAAGTGTACCTGAAGCCTGTATCAAGGCTTCACAAACCTGTATCTGAAACCAATATCCTTGCATGATTCTAAACTAAATGAAAAACTTATTTTTCCACTCCTTATGGGCTCCTGAGAAGATGGACTGTAATTCTGTGGGGTAACTGATTTGTTATTTATTTTTGTGACCACAGGCTGCCCATTCATGTAGCCATCATTTTATTTACTGACTTGCTTTACTGGTCGTGCAGGCCATTTTCGGCGTCCTGGTGGTTCTGGCTGAGTCTGACTGGTGTGAACCTTGCTGGAGCAATGGGGGTAAAATTTGTTGGCCTTTTTGTAGTCCTCTTGGTTGGCCTGAACACAATCTATGACCTATGGGACTTGCTGGGGAACCTGAGCCTGTCACTGGTGAGTTTCAAAGACTTTTCTTTACTTTAAGGGTTTCTTTGTTTTGTGTGCTTTGTAATTCTCCTAGTCTTTGACAGCCCTACAGGTACCCAAACAGAGATACTCTGTCTGCAGCAAAGAGGGGCATCTGATGTGGGTGATGAAAAACAGAGATTAAGGTTATAATGAAAAAACTATTGCCAGACTTTTGAAAATAAACAGACACACTTATATTAGCAGGACATAATGGTATACCAGCACAGCAGAAAGATTGTTACTTTTTCCTGAGAGAAACTGTTACCATTCCAGTTAGATGAATTTTCAGTCTAAGCTAAAAATGCTCATTGGGAATGGCTTTACAGTGGCCCAAAGCAAGATGTTGTCCCACAGTGTTACATGACCTTCCAAGGAGTATGTGCTACCTGGCAGACAGGCGTGTCTTGCAGCACTTAGCTTGCATAAGCAGCATGAGCTCAGGCTCTGTTTTGTGAGAGTAAGGGGGCATGGGCTGCATAGCAGGTGCATGCAGAGCATCACGAGTCATAGAAATGCTCTGCAACTTGCAGTATCCAGAGCCAGTCCAGAGGAAGAAGGCAGCCATAGCCTGCTTGATTTCACACGCATTTAGTTCTTCTAAGCCCTAAAAAATTTGCTCGTGGGTTTGAGTGTCCGGGTCTAATATATTGCATTTTATGTTTGTGGACTGTGAAATCTGCTGTTTGAAGAAATACCTTGATGTACCATTTGCTGTCTTGCAGCTGGCAGGAAGACAAATTCTTCGGTTACATCTTTTAAAAGGTGTTCAGTTCTCCTCTTGTCTCAGCCTCTTCTGAAGCTTGAAAATTCTATTTCTTTCACTTACTGGTTTTGTCTCGTTTGTCTTATAAACAGTGGGGGCATGGGGGGACTTTTTCTATTCCTGCTGTGTGATTTGTTTTCTTTGATTAATATGAATCAATATGGGCTGCAAAGATTCAATGTTCCAACTCCAGAGAAACACTTTTTGAGCGAAGTCAGTTAATTGCATTTGAAATAGAACAAATCCATCATGTCTAAGCTTTCTGCCAGCAGACGGCTGCACAGTGATTTCATTTGTGCTGCTGGCAGCAAAGGCAGCAAACCCCTGAGTGTTAGAATATCTAAAGAAATTTACTCCAGAAGGTAGACGCTTTCTGAATAGCTATTTGGCAACCTTGGTGCTTGAGGAGAGGGGAAAAAAAGGTGAGGCTTAATCTCCTGAAAGCCTGAATAACTTATCTCTGCATTTGTTAGGAAGCTACTTATGATTATTTACATGCAATTTTTTTGGGGACTAACTTGATTTCTGGAATTCTCAGCTGGTCCACTTTTCTGGTTTGCTCACTGCTGTCTTTCACATGCACTTCCTTTTTTTTGACTTTTCATTGAAGTCTTTAGTTAAAGAAAACCTTGTCATGAAAATTGAAGCATATTGAGGCCTTTTTAAGTAGGGAACTGGAGGTTAGTTCATGTGCCTCTCCACTGCCTATATTTGGTTTTGTACCATCAATCAGCATTGTTCCAAGTGTCCAGTGGTTATTAAGTGTTCTGCTGAAATACTTGAGCTGAACAGCTCTTTCCTTTGTTGACTTCCCTTTGTTGACTTTGTTGACTTCTTGACTGCATTTTGCAATGTGTTCAGCTTTTTCCATTACTTCTGAATTAATTGATTATGGTACTAAGGGATGGAGAATGATTAGCTTAATGATTATATGATAAGGTATCATGTTAAAAAAATATGGAGAGTAGCAAGTGCATCTGCTTTCATCCACTTTGAAGTTAGTGTGGGCATTTAGCATACAGTTTTTGCTATTTAATTTTTTTCTTCTTCCACAGCTATTTATTATCCACTCTCTATTTTACATTATTTACTCTACTACCAGCAGTGTCAGTAGGATGTGAAAATGTAATAGCTTCTTGGGCATCTGTTTGCAAACCACATTTTCAATTGGTTGAAATAAAACATTTTGCTTTCCTGTTGAGGCAGCTGAAGTACAGGTTTTGCTGCTGACTTTTCTGTAGCTTCTGGCTGAGCAGCACTAGAAGTTGCAGTGTGAGAGCATTCTTGCTAAGCGAGGTGATTTCTGTGAGTGAAACGTATCTAGGTCCCCAAGAAGTCCTGGTTACATTCACATTTGCATAGACTTATTGGGGGAGCAAATTTTCATTTGCCCTCTTGCTTAGCTTTGGTAGTTACTATTTTGGAAGCCATCTCTTTGCTGGGATTTTGGGTCAAGATGTGTACCACTGATAAACAAGTTGAGGTCCTTGCTGTTGAAGTGTTTTCAATGGGAGCTGCCCAACCTCCTTTGCCAAAGTTAGGGATGCTCAGCACTTCAGAACGCTAAACTCTCCTATTACCTCTTTCTGTCCTTTTTCCTATGACCCTAAAATTTCAAGGTACCATAGCTCCAGCTTTTGGAGATACACAGCAAGGTCTGCCTCAGCTTTTACCTCTCTCTGGGCCTTTCTGAGGTAATTCTGCAGCCTGGTGAGCTTTCTTACACAGAAAGCTCCAGCCCTAAGACTGCTGCTCAAAGTCTTGTGAGATAAGGAGTGAAGTTGTTCCTGCAGCTGCACTGTTTGATCCAGGCTGTGTTTGTTACAGGTCATGTTTGGGAAGCATTTACTGGCTCGTGTACTCTGCCTCATCGTGCTCCCGCTTGCCCTCTACACGGCTATGTTTGCTGTTCATTTTGCAGTGTTAAATAGAAGGTATTTTACAATGTTTTCTCCAGAAGCAGAATTAATTGTCTTTTTGAATTAAAGGCTATTAGTTATATAGTCCTCCACTTTCAATGTCAGAAGCACAGCCACAAGCTGTGTGTTTGTTTAATTCCCTTCCCCAGCTCTGTGGCCAAGCTGGCAGTGAAATTGAATTTGAGCTTGAGACTTTCTAAAATGCCAAGCAAGTAACGTAATCAAACTTTCTGTCTCATTTTTTTTCCTCCTTTCTTTCCGGGACCTGAAAATGTCTCAACTCCATTCTTTGTCTTTTTGTAATTAAAAAAAAAGTTATTGCATTCCTGAAAAATGGCTGTTGATTAACAAAGTCTGAGTGTGCCTGAAGGGAGGGCTCTTTTCTGAATGCCTGCAACCAAGGGATGCTTTTTACAAGGAAAGAGCTAGTAAAATGGCCAAGTAATGTTTTCCATATGCCAGCATTAAAAAATGAGGTGAATAAGCATTTCACTGTAGAAAAAGAATAGAAAAATAAATCTCTTATTTTTCAGTTAAAGTCGACTGGTCTTACCACTAACCTCTTAGCAGAAATAAGACTACAGGAGCCACAGAGAAAGGCTTTGTTATGTCTGTCCTGACAGCGGGTCGGTTTATTTGTTGTAAGAACACCTCCAAAGACAGCTCTGGTGCTTTGTGCAGTGCCAGCACGTGCATTTTTGTGACCTCAAGGCCTTGTAGCTCTGGACGATTTCCTGCAAGACTGTCTCTATCTGCTGTGATTATATACATTAGAGAAGTGTGCCTCTAAAGGAACTGCACCCAGTCTTCTTCTTCTGATGCCCAGTCTGGTTTTATAATTTTTCTTCTGTAAAAACAGCTTGGTAATGCATGACAGAGGTTTGTATGCATGTTCAGTGAGACTTCAAATTGTTACATTCTTTGCTCTCTTTTGTAGTGGTCCTGGGGATGGCTTCTTCAGTTCAGCATTTCAGTCCCAGCTGATTGGGAATAATCTTCATAATGTCTCCATTCCAGAGCGTGAGTGTTCAAATGAATAAAGCACTCTGAATGTTGTCAGTGTGCATGAGAGCTTAAACAAAAATGGTGTCTCCCGTGACTCAGTGCAGCGCAGTGTGGATTATGCCTTCCATGGTTGAGGTCACATCCATGCTGTTCCTCTGTGCAGCTTTATGTATTGACAGAAAGAAAAAGGCTGAAAATACCACTATGTTCAGTGCATGGTCACTAGCTGTTTCATCATATTCCATCTAGAGGGAAAGATGAGGGATTTGACTTGCGTGCATGCATTTTGTTATTCTTTGGTTCTATATTGCTTGAGACAACAAAAAGATGTTTGTCCTGTTCACCTTAGATTTGTAGGTGTTCAGATGTGGGATTTGTTTCCAAAATATGTGTAAATAGAAACTATCAACTTGTGTGACACAGTGTGCCACTGGTCCACCTGTGTTGTATTCAGAATGGATCTGAATTTAGCGAAAAGAAGGCTCTGTGGTTGTTCCCTAATCGTCAGGTTGGCTAGGGACTACTGAGCCTTTAATATGGTTTAGCTTTATGATTAATTCAGCTTTTTTCTGGCTGTTCCCTGCTCCAGAGCTGCCACTGGAAGAGCATCAGGTCTGTTCTCCAAGGCTCAGTTCTCCCATTTGTGCTGGAGTGTTGGGAGAGAAGGTATCTTAAGCCAGGGTATCAGCTCTGCTATCCAATAGCCGAGCTTGCCTCCCTTCCCTCTTGTATTGCTGTAGGGGTCAGCAGTGTTTTAATTTGACTGTATACTCTTAGGGAAAGCTATCTCAAAACTCTCATTATGAAATTACATACCAAAGAATGCCTTAGCACTTCTGTTTATGTTAAAACTCAGTGGAAGAGTTTTAAGTGTTTCAGCCAAATGTTATGTAACGGTTTCACTGAATCCGGGTTAGGGACTGGAGATAAGCTTGCAGTGAGCCCTATGGAGTAATATGTCAAATAGGAAACAAACTTGCATCAAAACAATGGAGAATGCATGCCTAATCGAGCACTGTAGACTATCTGGGGGAGATACAGGAGAGCTGCCTTATGTCTTTTTTCCTCCTTCTTTCACATGCAGATTTGGCTTATGGGTCTGTGGTCACAATGAAGAACCTTCGGATGGCAGGGGGATACCTTCACTCCCACTGGCACCTGTACCCGGAGGGCATTGGGGCTCGCCAGCAGCAGGTTGGTGTGCTGTGGTAGCATGGCCTGTGACTACAACCACTGACTGACTCCCTTTGCATTTAGCGTTAGGGGTGATGTGATAGGAGCTATGTGTTTACTCAGCATCTGTTACCCTCTCAGTGCCACAGCTGTGCACTTGGCTTGGAACTCCAACTAAAATGGAGGCTTGAAGAGAGCCTACCACATTGCACCAGAGGGGTGACTTAAAGTAACAAGGCTTTGCTATAATAGCAAGACCACTGTCCCTAAATGGAGTCCAAGAGGACTTCAGAGTAGTCTTCCATAATGAAGGTTACCTCAAGGAAGGCTGTAAAACTTTGTTTAAAACAAGTACATTTATCTTACGGGTTTTCTGGCTGTAGATTAAAAGCAAGGGAATAGAACTGCTGTGTGTTGTTTTTACTCCAGCCACTGGCCTCTGTGACCTTATGTGAATTCCTCTCCTTTGTGCCTTGCTTCCTTCATCTGTCACCAAAGAATTTGTAATGCTTTGCTCATTAAATTAGATACTGTACGTTTGTAAGCTAATGGAGCCATATGGAAACCATCTGAACTAAGGGCTTCTCATTAAATGATTAAGCAATAAGTGAAAGTAGAAATCAGAAATCATGTAAATATCTCTAATTAAGAAGTACAAACATTAAGTGGATTTCTTATTTTTGTCCATCATCATCAAGCTTCACAAATCTTTGCCGCTTCTGCACTTTTACCAAGACGTATTCTGCAGCTTGATTATTAGTGTCTAAAAATTGTTCTGAGCTCCTTGAAGGAAAGTTGCCAGAGAAACACAAGTGTTTGGTTTTTAACTCCCTGCTGTCTTTGTGGTGAGAAGGAGGTTTTCAGAAGTGAAAACTTTGTCTCGATCTTTTGTTCCTGCTGCTTGTCATAATCAGGATTTCTAATACTCTACCATGACATTAATGTTTATTATGGTATATGGAGATGTCGTGCCAAACTGGCTCAAGCACAGGCAAAATCTGAGTGCAGATCATGCTTTATGACACTAAAAGCAGGGAAAGGCAATTTGGAGAGGACACTAATGGGAGTTCCTTGTGGAAAGTGCGAAAGGGTGGAGATTTCCCCCCTGTGCTCCCTGCCCTGGTGGTAGGACAACAGCAGGGTTCTAGGATAGTTTCAGGGCTCTGGAGAGGGGAAAGGAATTTAGAACTTGGAGGAGGTTTAGAGAGGAAAAAGCGGTTTCTCTGCTTCCACTTTTCCCGCCTCTCCTGATGGCTTGACCTCAAGGTATGAGGTTCTATCTCCAGTTTTCCCTTTTTCCCCAGCCTCAGACACTCCTCTGTGTTCTGCCTCTCACCCACCCACTGGGCCATCTGCTCCCACCTGCGTGGGAGGCACAGGTGTGGCACTGGGCTAGGGTCCCACAGAGCAGGGCTTGCTGCTCGGTAAGAGTAGGGTGGGTGAAGGGAGAACAGTTCCACATGCTCGGGGGAGCAGCACCCTGGAATAAGAGGTCTCCCATGTCCATGATAGCAGTTACTCTGTGTGAGGCCGAGCAGGCTGGCAAGGGTTAGCTGTGTAGCATGCGTGGCTGTAATGGGTGATCCCTGAATCCTTACCTTGCCTGGATCTTTTGGCAGATATTATCATTGTCACAGTCAGCCTGTTGTCATAAATCTCTACTGTTAGTAAAACCAGTGCTGCTTCCATCTCCTGGTTCAGGTAGTGGTCAGTGATTATTCAAGAGTGCTGCTCTGGGTATCCTGGTGTTGTAGAAGGAGCCTCTGAAATAGGGTGAGGGGAGGTCAGACTGTGTTTGTAGGCTGTTCCCCATGGTGCATGTGAACTGCTATGAAGTGTAGTGCTTCTGAGTATGGGCTATACGCTGGCTAAGAGGTGTCATCTGGGTTAAGGAGTGGCCCATAACTAGTTTTCCTAGGGGGCACTGTCAGAAAAGTAATCCCAGGATTTCTGTGTTGTTGGTGCATTCATTTGGGGCTTTGATTTGCTGGTGAATATGTGATTGCTATCAACAACTCTTTTCTTGTTAGGTAAAGTAATTAATCCTGTCATTTCAGGTCACTGCCTACTTACATAAAGATTTGAATAACCTGTGGATTATAAAGAAACATGATTCAGATACAGGTAACAAATACCAGTAAAGTGCCTTTTATGATTGCTGCTTCTGTTTTTCACATAAATATTCTGAGTTCTTCCCAGGGCAGAGTATCCTTCATGGATATGAGGGGGAGAAGAGGAAAAACAAGGGGAAGCTGTCTCCATCTTGATTTACATTGTGTGTGTCTACTGTGTTTTTGGTTCTTCTCCAGATTGTACAGCTGAAGTAAATAAGCTTTTCTTAGCTGAAGGTTGCATTGACAATTTTTCAGCTGTGTAGGGCTGCAAATAACAGCAGAGAGGAAATTAATGTGAACTGAGTTAATATTTTGTGCAATCTGTTATTGTGGCTAAGAGTCTTGGGGAAGTTGGGTTCTGTTACAGTCTGGTACATTTTGTTTGACAGATTTTTGTGGATGATTGCTTGGGACAAGATAAGAGTACTGAATGTGATGGTCTATGGTTTGTACAGAAAGCTGTTGGTTTAGATTATGAAGTGTGTGTAGCTGAGGGATGCTTGGTCTGGCAGTTTCCTTTTTTTTTACCTGCCACATGTGTTTGTAAAACTTAACAAGAATTGTCTAAACAACAAAAAATGTAAATAACGTAGGTATGTAAGAAAAATTATAATCAGTGTTGCAAGAGTCATTTATAGTTCACATTCTTTGGAGTAGCTCTCAGGGTTAGAGTCTAGAGCAATGTTTTACACCAGGCTTAGAGTCAACACAATACTTTTTGCTTTATTATCTGCTTGAGGCATGAGCATCAGCAAGAAACTTTCTAAGACCCTGGTAGGTTTGTCAGTGCATTGATAATGATGAGTTCATCTTCCTTCGGCAGATCTGTCTGACCCCTCAAGCCCTGTGGAGTTTGTGAGGCACGGAGATATTATTCGTCTGGAACATAAAGAGTAAGGATGATTTCTGGGATTCAAAGAGATTGTGTGATTGAATAGAATTGGTGGGAGACTTGTCCTGCTGGAGACTGTGGTTAGACGAGCACAAGCAAGCTGTGTGACAGAGGTATCTGTATATCTGAATTTCCAGTGTGAGGTTTGTAGAGTTTTTCTTCTATGGTTTATGTTTTGAAAAGTGTCTATTAAATGTGAAACTTTTAAGATAACCACACAACTTTATCAGAAGTACCTACCTAAGCAGCACGGAGATTTGTTCAGTTGTGTGAGGTGCAATAATCAGGGTAACTCTTCCAGAGAAGCAATTTCGAAACGCTCATTCTGTTGCCTGTCTCCATGCTGAATTTTCTAGGGAAGTAGAGTATGGGGTTTTTTTGTCAGTGTACTGCAAGTATCCTGTTCCTATGTTCATAGGCAGTACCCACCCACTGAAGTTCTCAAGAGCACTGAGATCATAGCACTTTGAATGAAAATGGAAGCTGGTCCCTCCCTTTCTGCAGGGAATACCTTAAGAGGAAGCAGGGAACCCTAGTGACTTGATATTTAGTCTTTGTCTAGTCTAATGGCACTGTGCCAAAATGCTCTGTGCTTTCACAGCTTTGATTTCTTAACAGAACCTCTAAACTCGTGAGCAGGAAATCACGTTGTCCTGTATTCAGTATGACATATGCACAAATCATTGCTTAGGTTTCCAAAAAGATTATAAGACTATTTTTTAAAATTTTGAATTTGGGAGTTTACTATCAAATATATGGTAATGACGACGATAAAATCTTGATTAGGCAAAATGGGTTAAGTCCTGCTGAGGTCTCCGGCGTGGCAGTGAGTGGGCGGTGCTGGGGAAGGATCCGGCAGGTGGCGCGCGGGGCCGGGCTGTGGCGCATCCCGCGGGACACAGGTGTCACTGCCCCAGCGGCTTTGGCAAGGACTCACGGGCCGGGCCATGGCCAGGTTTCTCTGGTTGTCTCTGCTGGCACACTCTGCCAGGGTGGGAGGCTCTTCGCCTGCACTGTGCTGGTGCTGAATGGTGGCCACTGATTTCCCCCTAAATGGTACAGTCTTTCCCCTCAAAAGCAAAACTGATAATCACAAAAGGTCAGGATCTTGCTTTTCTTCTTACCAGACAGGCTCTTTGTCACACTTCTACTGTTAATTTAAAAAGAAAAAAACCCGCAAAACGAAACAAATCTCTTTTCCTTTTAGAGGTGGTAGATTGTAGTTTGAGGGTTGGATTTATTCATGCTGTCATCCTTTTCTGTCACTGCCCAGTGTGGCATAAACTCAGAGTCACATGCTGGGAAAGTGACAGTTTCACTCCATGTCCCCCATCCTGTTAAGACTGCATCCTGCCGTGCCCTCAGCTGAAATTCAGTGGTTAGAGTAGTGGCAGATCTCTGAATGGCTCAAACCAATGTTCTTATCACAAATTGACAAGGTTCGAAGGTTTGACTTTTAATTTCATTTCAGAACTTCTAGAAATCTGCACAGTCACCAGCATGAGGCTCCCCTGACAAGGAAGCATTTTCAGGTCACTGGCTATGGAATAGTAAGTGAAGGCAAGATAAAACAAAAGCTCCTTCTTTTGGGGAGAGTTCATATCACGCCAAGGGGATTTATTGTTGCATTTTTTAGTTTGTTAGCCAGGATGATAGATGGACATCTGCCATCCTGAAGGAAAAAACTGATGTAGTATGAAATGCCTTATCTCATATTTAAGGTCTATTTAATGTGAACACAGATAAAAAAATAATTTAAACTTTTACTGTCAGTCTAGCTTTGGCAGCATTCAACTCCAGAAATGACAAACTGAGCAACCTTGAAGTTGCTCTGACGAGTATTATTTTATGTATTTGGCCTTGTCACATAGACAAGTGTTTTTTTGACGGAACGATGACAGAATTTTGAATCACGAAGATGAAATCTGCTTTGAGGGCTGAATTTCTAAACACAAAGATCTATTGCCTAAACCCCTTTTGTGAAGCAGCCAAGTTACCCCTGTTTATGCTGTAACTCTGAGCTACAGTCAAGAATGAATTGAAAGCAAACAAAATTAAGGTTGACAAGATAGAGATGTATTTGCGAGTGGTTGCTTATGTCTAGAATGATGTCTTCCCGATGGGGAATCTCTCCTGTGAAGTGTGAGGGAGGGTGGTCTGGGCTACTTTGTTTAGCTTTGCCCCCAGTAGAGTTTCAGAATTTCCAATTTGCAGTGCTTCAGTTCTGTATGTCTTCTAGTTTGGGCATTCTTTTGTTTCTTTTTTCTCTTTTTGTAATTTTTTCTTTTCTCCAATGATATGTTTGCATGACAGAATGGAACAGGAGACTCCAATGACTTCTGGCGGATTGAAGTGGTAGGCAGAAAGACTGGGAAGCTCATCAAAGTCCTGCGGAGTCAGGTCCGGCTAACCCATGTGGCCACAGGGTGTATATTGGGCTCTTCTGGAAAGACTCTGCCAAAATGGTAAATAGTTTGTAATCCCCATCCAAGGGGATGCAAGGCCTTGAGCTGACATGTTCCTTTACTCAATGGTACTTTTAGACTAAGCAATAACCACATTTCCTCCCTTTCTTTAAGAGAATAAAAATGTAACTAGCAGGTGCTAAAAATATGCCCAGAGGGGAAGATCTGGGTTAGGGTTATGCAGTCTGTTACAGTGAAGGTATACGGCTCTGAAAAATAATATCCCTTACTGAGAGATCCAAGAGTGGCATGGACATAGATCTTGTCATCTGGTAAGGCCAGGAGGGGATGACAGACATGTTCTTTAAGTCCCATTTTATCCTTGGGGTTCTCAAAAATCACTGGAAACTGGGGCAGTTCATGCTGTTCTATACCATAATCTTCAAAATTGCTTTCTATTGGTATTAATTTACCTTGTGATTAGAAGATCTTTTGCCATTTTTGCATGCAGCATCTGAAGCGAGGCAGTGGTTACAAGCTGCTATTAGCAGGGGTCGGGGTTTTATATGTCCTTGAATTATATATCTTCATCATTAAAATGAGGTGTATGCAGAGACATCCAGGCTGATGCCAAGCAAGCTGCCCTGTCTGGAAAGCTGCACCGTGTGGGATGCTGACATGGATCCTGAAGGAGAGGCTGTGCAGTCATGTCATGTTGCTGCTGTTTTGAGAGCTGCCTCCCTTTCTGCTGCTCTAGGTTTC
>QWTY01015884.1:0-25275 GCA_008033365.1 Pseudorectes ferrugineus | reverse complement strand
GAGAAGAGCTACATAACCACCTGGACCTTCAGAGGAAGACCAAACCCTTCTACCGGATCACCACTTCAACAGAACCACATCTATCACCTCAAGAGGACTGCAGCCACCCCTTAACCAGACTGCTACCAGCACCCTGACCAACAGGGTGTCAGGTTGTATCCTGACTCTGACAGTGTTTTTGTACTATTGCATTTATTTTTAATTTTTCTATTAAATTGTACTTCTGATTTTGAGTCTCTCACTGGTTTGCTTTCAAACTAGTACACTGGTTAATATCAAAAAGATAAGCATACTTCAAGAACTTATTATACAATATTTTTTCTAGTGAACATCACTAGTTGGTCATGTATGTATTTACCTTTATCATACAAGTTCTTTTTAAGGTCAGTGCTGAAGCATGCTGCATATGCAAGCAATTTTATCTTTCCTACTGAAAAAAGAATAAATAAAAGAATGCATCTAAGACATGAGACACCACCTCTACATCCTTTTCAGCCCAAACCAAGGGAAGAGGGAATGGAATTTAGATCAACTGGTCCAGCAAGCAAAATTGCTCAACTTCTTATCCTGGTAATTTAGGATAGTCTAGTAAGTGGGTGTCATACGAGTCTGAATATAAACAACTGAAATAAAACAGACACACACCTAAACTGTGAATAAGTAATAAATTTAAATAATTCTATTCTTTGAAACTTCTTCTACTGTTGCCTCTAAGTTGTTCATGAATTTCTCACTCCAAGTTTTCCATCAAATACCTAGTTTCAAATGATTTTTGAAATATCTGGTGACTGCTAAAAAAATTGTCATTTTTGTGAGAATATGTTATGTCTGACAACACTTGATGGAGAAATTGGAAGAGATTCTACTTTCATTTATATTGTGATTGGAACCATTTGGAATTTTTCTGATGAAAATGTTTTACTGTCACTTGCTAAAGCTGAAGTCAGAAAGTTTTCACAGAACCAGAGTTCATTACTTCCAGACAACCTACGGGAGTCACTACTGAGCTCATAACCTCTAAATTTCAGCTCAAGCCAGGACTGTGAAACATTCATCAAGGCACAAAGACTAATCTAGAGCTCAGGACTATGTGGACAACACATTTAAAAGGGCTGGGAGTTTCTGAGGTAATATTACATAGAGAGTCATGAACAGGTAGGTAAAAAAACCTTACCAGCCTCCAGGGATCTTGGCATAGCATAAGACTGATGAGTGGGATCGAACTCTTGAACAGGGTGCCTGGATTGCTGTCCAGATGGCACCAGGAAGCACTTGCAAGAATATTTGACTAGATTTTGTGAGACTCCCTGAACCACTGTTTTCCTGAATTCTGGTAACCCATGGTCCTACATGACCACTCCAGCCCATACTGGACCCATTGCTACAGATCACTGTAACTACAGGGGAAACCAGTTTGTTCTACTTGGCCAATTTTTGCATCTGTAAGAGTTTCTACTGACCATTTAGGAGCATCTTACCTATATGTGTGCTTAATTTTGCAACAGGAACCTCTAGAGGAGCCTGTGGGAGGAAAAGCATAATTGGCCACCTGGCATGTTAAAATGGTCAAGCACAAGAATTGACCCAGGAACAGCAGGAGCTGTCTGGAAGGACTCTTCAGGTCATTCTGACTTTCCCACCTAGAGAGAAGTTCTTGCACCAATTAACCAAATATTTTGCTGAAAAGGTGTCTATCTGGGCAGTCAATTACCCTGTTCCAAGTCAGTTAATTGTCTCAAACCAGCAATTATCTCACCTGTGCTTATGAGGAGCCCCAGAGTTCTTGATCCAGCCAAGGGGCCCATGACTGAAGTGTGCTGGTCATGCACACAGGCCCAGCTGACACTCAGCCGCTCCTTTATTATAACCAAAAGACAAACCTTAATTTCAAACTTAAAAGTTTGATAGTTTTTGCCACAGAGAAAAACATCTATTTTCTTATGATTTTTATTGACTTATTGTTTTGTACTTCAATCAGTACCATTTCTATGCCCTAAATGGGCTATACAGATCAAAAGGCTTTGCAACTACTTCTGTTATTATAAAAAAAAAAAAGAACTTTTACTCATGACTGACAGTTTAGCTCTACAATTCTCTAAACAACCCAAGATCCACATTTCTAATCAAGCATCTCTGCTTGCTGTATTAGAAGTGGTTTAAAAAGGAATAGGGGACAACAAGGGCTGGAGGATATACCAACATACCTCAGAAATCTGAACTTTTGCCTGGGATTCCTTTTCATGCTTGCAATAATAAAAAAATAAATAGGAGATGCAAATTTAAGAAAAATATTAATGATGTGGAAGTAATTGAAACCTTTGTCTGTCATGCATGCCCCACCAATTTACATATTTACTGGAGACTTGAAATAATATTTTCAAAGTGCACATTTACTTGCAACATTGAGCAGTAACTCAAAACATACCAGAAATAACACTATTTCACAAGGTGGGTTAGGGCAGAGTTATTTTAGATCCTTTATATTAAACATTTATTTGACTGTTACCCATGTACTGAATATAGTTTGATGAATTCCATGAAACTCTTCTTGGATGGCAAAGGCTGCTCTATCTCTGATTGCCTGCTGTAATTTTTTCTTGTCAGTATAGGAAACTCAGAAGTAGGTTCACGTTCTTTACCTCCTGCAAAACACAGTGGTGATACAGAACAGCAAGATCTCAGCAGATGCTGCTCTTTCCTCCCAGTTGTTCTGCTGCTGGCCCAAAGCAGCCTCATGTTTGGAACTGTATCATTCACACAGGACTTAGAAGAAGGATTAGCAGAGCTGTCAGAAAGAGAGCTGTAACATGGGTTTGGGGTGGTGACTGGGATGCTCTGAGACAGAGATCCTTGCCCAGGCAGTCCTTTGGCCTGACCCAGTGACACAGCATTTATGTCAGTCCTTCCCTGTCCTGCTCTCCCCTGCCCATCCCTCCCTTCATATTCACTCAGAAGCCAGAGCTCTGACTGAGGATTTAATCAAGATCTGCCCAAGGAGAGATTTCCTGCCTTCCAGGAGACTTCCATAAGTGTTTGAGTAGAGATTCTGTGTAGTTCCCATGCAGCTGAGATTATAGTAGTACAGAGACAGGTAATCGATTCGGATCCAAAGGAGTGCCACCTACAAGCCACTCTAAGGCAATACAGCAGGGAAGAGATATGGATGGCTTCTATTGACTGCTCCAGACACTGGAGAAAAAGAAAATGCAATCACCAGTTTCAAAGTTTATCCTATTTTAATTCTGAAAGGAAAGTTTTATCTCCTTTCTTGGGGCCATGAATTACAAGTGGAGGCACAGATAAATTAGCTGTCTTAGGGACACAGCTCAGGATGTCTCCCTGACTTTAGCATTTCCCACAGCCTGGCCAGGATGCCTCCTGTCTGTTCTGTGGCACCCAGCTATGCCATCTACTATGTAGGGAGTAAAAACTTCTGCTGGCATTCCCCAAATGCCAAGGGTCTGCATGAGCCCAGGAACTCACTACACAAAAAGACACCAGCTGGAGAGTTGTGCAAGACAGTTCAGTCATTTGTAAGTTTTACATCTTTATATAAAACTCTCTCGAAACATAAACTGCATGAGAAGGTGGGACATCACAGGATCACTTTTTACAGTCCTTCTAATTTTGGCTGTGGCCCCCCCAAAGACCAGGTAGCTGTGCAGGGCTGTGGAGGCCATGTGCTTGCTCTCAGATTGCAGCCTGCACCCTGGCAAGGCAGTCCTGCTCCAAACCTCCCTGTAAATCCAGACCTCCACATTTCAGGTAGCAACAGCTGCTGCTGGAGAAAGAGAAGTGGAAGCTGTGTATTTCTCAGCTCTAGGACTTTAAAGTCAGAGCTGCAGGACACAGCAAGGGAAGAGCAGCCCTGCTGCTTGTGATCAAAGAGCATTTAATATTTTCTGACTGCATGCTCTCCCTTCTCCCCCCCTCCCTTTGACTAATCTCATTCCCAAACCCAAAAGAGAATCTGAAATAGAAATATTTATGTATTTACACTGGCCATGCTCACATGGATATCTCTCTCAAACATTTAAGGGAACATTAAAAAAAAATCCTGTCTTTTAGAAATATTCACAGCAAGAAGAAGAGAAAAAACCCCCAACACAACAAAAAGCAAATAGCAGTGATAAACTTACTGTGAAACCTCTGTCACTTTGTTTATTCACTCAGCAGTCCACAGGAGTTCCCATACTCAAACTCTCATATTATCACCCTTAAGTCATAATAATTAAATAAACATTAGTTCAGTTGGGGCAGACCTTAATTTCCCATACTTTACATACATTAATAAACATTTCCAGATTGTGATGGGGTTCCCATGTAACTGAAGATGGGCTAAAATGACATTATCACTGCCTGCTCATTTGCACTTCCTGTAGTATTCTGCAGTCTTCCTTGAGATAGCAAGAAATCACCAGTTACATTAAAATGAAGGCAAATTTATTATTAGTTCTAACAGACATTTTATTCATGTGCAAATGACAGGATAATAGAACTGTTGTTTGACAGCTTGCAGAGAAAATTGTAGCTTTCATCATCTTAGATGATAAATTTTTCCTAAAATAAAATGAACACTCATGGAAGAAATTGGAATTAGGGTTTAGATGGAGAAAAGAATATGACAACTATTCTACTTAAATGAATCAATTTCTGTGATCTCACAAGAGGCAAAAATACTTTGGTTCAGAACAAGCCAAATTCAGACATCACTTAGCAAGCTAAATACTTGAAGAGGCCAAAATATTTGCAGAATTTAATAGGAAATGTGGTAAACTCACTTTCAGATTCTTAAAGTGCATTAGTATACTGAAAACAAGCAATTTTATACTTTTTTGTTGTCCTCATGTTCCAGAAGTCTCACACAAAGGATTTTTTTTTTTTTTTTGGCAGCTTGATTGCAAAAGCCTATTAAGGCTGCTAAGCAACATCTAGTATTTGTTACAGGATTTTGAGTCTTGGATCTGAACAGGAATACTTTTCTTTTGTAAAAAAACTAGTTATACAGATGAATTTAAATATTTTAATAGAGAGAACAAGGAAATTCCAAGACCTCCCAGAGGATTTGAAAAATAAAGTGCTACTCAACATTGGGAGAACAGGTTTCTCTCTGTGCAAAGAACATTACTGGAAAGTTCTCTTTTCATATCTGAGTCTTGGCATGGGGAATAGAAAACATAAGCATTCTTACAGATGTCAAAAATGAATTTAAGGCTGTTCTGTTCACAGAAAAATAAAACTAAAAATTTTTTTTAAAAATTTAAAGGATTAGTTTGACCTTAAGTAAATCACTCTATTCCAAGAAAAATGGTTATTTTGCATTTAAAATTAATAAACTGTGAAAAATAATTCAATCTACTCAACTTTCCAATTTGCAAAGGTGAGAAAAATAAGACAGTTTCCCAAAAGTAACTCAGAATCCTCAAAAAACAAACAAACAAGAACAAAAACACCCCAAAACGCAAAAACCCAGAAAACTCTCCCACAAAAACAAACAAACAAAAAAACCCAACCCTATACATATGTTCATGTTAGCAAAATTACAACCTTTTCTTTCCCAGGCTTTATCCCCAAATGCTAATCTCTGGGAAAATGCAAAATTGAGACATTTCCAAAACCTGTCAGAAATCTAGGACTTCTTTGAGACTCCTTAAGACACTTCCATAATTACCAAACTATTAGCCCAAAGAAGAACATTAAGCGATAATTTATTTTAGAATATTTATTTTAACCTGTAACAATTAAGCAACAAGTTTTGATGTGTAAAGTTAGCATTTCTTAAAACTTCATGCCAAGTCTAGGACCTCCAAGCCCATGTTCTGTGCTAGTCTTCTCCTTTTTATGACTCCCTCAGTTCTCTCAAGGATGACATTTTGTCCTGGACCCTGCTCTGGGCTCGTAACGGCTCTGATCCAGGAACCAAGGAGAGCAGGACCCAGGGCATCACTGTAATATACCTACACAAAGATAATCAACCCTTCAGACAACACAGTCACTGCTCTTTTGCTTTAAAACACAAATAGGAGTCACTGCTGGAGTGACTAGTCACAAATAGGAGTGCTGCTACTTTTAGTACTCTGGTAGAGTCCAAATGGCATTTAGACCTGTTCCATCTCAATGAGACGAAGTTTCCATCATTATATTCTCCCCATTTAACATCTGGACAAGACTCAAATGCTACCAAAAGGCAGAGGTCAGCTGAAACAACGTGTCTGTGAGATTTTGAATCTGTTGCTGAATTTCAAATTTTCATATTACAACAGAATTGTAAAGAAGCTGAAATTTCAGGTTCCCACAGGACAATTCTCAGAATGCTGAATGAGAAATGATACAGACCTTAGGGGGAGAAAAAAACCACAAAGATAAAACAGTCTTGAAGAAAAATGTGATACTGAACAAGTAAGTAAATTCAGAGGTAATGAACTGATGAGACAATTCTCACAAAAAGCAAACATTATTTTTGATATTTTTCTCCTATAGGCTTTGCTAACCAAGAATGTTCCCCATTTCAAACAACAGATATTTCTTTAACCTTTTAATTATTTCTGACTTACAGATGGTCTATTGTAGAAGACAATTTCAATAACTGCTAATGTTTAAAATCCAGTGCTATAATGGATGTTGTTCAGCATGCCAAGGGACTCAGTGGAATGATGAATATATTTGTTTGTTTACTTAAAATACTAAAAAACCCACCCGGTTGTCTCCCAAAATCTGTCTTTAAACTGAGGTATTTAAAATTTTAGTACATCTTAGTTGCTGTTAAATCTCATTCCAGGATGTGAGAGAGTATACTTCTTCTTCTCGCCTTAGACTTGACACTCCAGTTAAAGCCAGTCCTAACAAAAGCACTGCTGCAGCCACAGATTTGACTGAGGGTAACTGGTCTCTGTGCAATAAACAGCCCGGAGGTGCAAGGTCAGTCCTTTCTTCCTCCTCGAGTAGGCAGGAGCCTTCACCTTGAATCAAGCTGAGAGCTGTCTGCACTGGTGCCAAGTGACAACACAGCACTGCCATCAGCAGCATCACAACAATGCTTTGAGAATGCTGAATTCTGCATAGGAAAACAGTGAAGCACGGTTTCCATCCTAAATAACTTTGGAGGACAAACAGTTCTAAACACAAAAGGGGAAGGCAGCAGCTGAAGGCTGTGGCTGTCCCTGGCTATCATCTTATTCACGCCCTAACTGGGATTCAGCCCAAGCAAGAGGTACTCGTGTGCAGAAGCAACTTCTCCAGGTGTCACAGCACATCACCCTTGAACGTGCCACTGTCCCACTTGCATGCTGTGGTAAATCTGAATGTGGTTTTAAAAGAAGGTTGGAAGTTCAAGCAACCAAATGGAGACGTGCTGGAAAGTGCAACACACATTTTCATTCGCCAAGTCAAATGATAAATGATTCTCAACAGTAAATGTTATTTTAAGTAGGCCACTGTTCAAAAAAGCCGATTCAAATCAACAAAACATGGCTCTGGAAATATTTAACCTCAAAAACTCATAAACATGTTTGCTCAATTACAATTTATTTTCTTCAAACAGAAATTGGGCAAGAGTTTAAGAAAGACGTGTACAGATAATGCTGAAATAAAGGTTGCAACCTCTTTGACTTAGCAATAGATAGAAGTATTAGATTAAGCCAAATTTCTTGTTAATTTGAGTTATTTTTGGTTCAAAAATAATGTTTGTCTCAGAAGCCATCATTAAGAACTGAAGAGAAGAAAGGAATCCATATAGCAGCTGTGGCACTTAGAGGAGGAGGGAAGGGAGATGGAAAAATTCAGACTCATAATTTTGAAACAGCACTTTTATAATGGAATTTAGTTTCAAAGTGAGATATGAAGCTACAACTGGCTAAGACTTTAAAAATTAATTAACTCACATGATAAGTAGCTCCATTTCAAAAAGCAGAGAAATAAAGCAGAAAGAGATATTAAGCTGTTAAAAAAGTGCCTTGTGTCCTTACCAGAATACTTACTGGGACATAACAAATACCAGAAGCTGAAGAACATTATGCTTCACTCTGACAGCACATCTGAAGAACTATCTCCTCATAACCATGGCTGATTCATCAGGGCATTAAAAGAACCTCTCTCTCGCCCAACTTTTCCATATATGCCCGATGGAGGCAATTATTTGATTGGGCAGTTTCTGCCAGTCCAGTTCTCTGATCACAGGTTTTCTTTTGGTGCAAAATCATGGTTCCCTTTGCTTTCTAGGTATCCATAAAGGCTATCCTTAGCTATTTAAACAGAAATACCACCACAATTAAGAATGTGAAGACACAGCACTGACACAACTGCTGGATAAAATCTGGACAAATCAATAGCAGTCCTGTGAGGGAGTTGCTTGATTTGGTACAGTTCTGCAGCATAGGGCAGATTGAATTTCTTGTGGTTCAAGTCTTTCTCCTTTCTTTCCCCTAGGAGAATGAGATATTGGGTTTGAGTTCATACTGTCAAAAAATAGTAGCTGAACTTATAATGCTAAATTCATTGGGGGCTGACATTTCAGAGTCTTCTGCTAGGGTCCATTAAATTGAAAACAGACTTGCCTTTTGTTACAAGAGACAATAAATATCAATATTCACTTAGAAAATAAACTTATATTCACACTGTTATTCTCCAGCCTTTAAATTAACCAGTACATGATAATATTTTATTATACAGAGTATTTTAAGTATTTTCAATTTTCATGAAACTTACTATTATATGGTTGAATTATGCAAGCTGTATGAGATGTGTTACAATTGAATGCCTTATAACTATCAAAAATAAATCAATGAAAACCAAAGAGGTGGGTTATCCTAAAAGAATGTTATAGGCATTCAGTACTAGTTCGGTTATGAGAGACCATTTCTTCATATACTTGCAGTATACGTGTAGAAAACTGGTGTTCAGTTATGTTTATCACCTAGAAAACCTTTCAGGTGGGCCAAGCAAATCACTCATTAAAAACAAGCATCCAATATTCCAGTTACATAAGTCAGATAACTCCAAAACCCCTTGAACATTCCTGGTGCTTTCTCCTAACAGGCCACTTATGGTGCTGTCTCATTTTTACATATCTGTGAGTGGCTTCATTTTGCTATAGGCAAGTTCATCTGTCACTCAGTGTCAATGTGCCACTTCCCTGGTACATGAGTAGCAGCAGAAAACCAACAACAGCTGAAGTTTTCTTGCTGAGTCCCACATATGTCAAATGCTGTTTGATAAGAGTTATCAAGGAATAGATGGAAAACAAGACAGCCATATACTTACTTCCTTTACTCCACACCATAACAACCAGACCCTTTTAAAATGTTCACAAAACAAGGAAAGCACTTTTCCTTGTTAGTTAAACATTCACAGCTCTGGCAAACTAGAGGCATGATCCTAGATCTCACATAGTTTGTTTTCCGTTTCAGTCAGGGTTTTACACTGAGCCTAAATTACTCTCTCCTGAAAGCTGCTCCAATACCCAGGTATCAGAGATATTCACAGCCACATCCTTGTAAGATCTGTTCCCTACACAAAGTCCACAAATTTCACCTAAAGAAGCAGCTCCATTCTCTCCATTTTCCAGCATATTTCTGCATAATGCAGGCAAAAGTCTGAATATCACTTCAATCCCTAAATGTTTTATTATAAGATCACAACTGATGTTTGCTAATAAGGGTAAGAATTGTGTCTCTGTATATAAAAACATAAAAGACAACTCTGTAGAATTTTTCTGAGCAACCCCTTCATGGCTGAATGATCTGGTTTACAGAAGATCCTTAGGTAGACAGTCCCCAAGCAGAAAAAAATTCTGTAAGCTCTGCTGCACTGCAGGTCTATCAGATATGAGAAAGAGAGAGAACTGCTTCATCAATATTTTCAGGGCTTCCCTGCCTTGTCCTACAAAAGTTGAGGCTGATTCACCACATGGAGCAAGCCCTATTTCAGAGACAAGGCAAACCTTTAGGTAGAATTAACGTGTTAACGAATTAACGAATTAAAGGCAGGTATCCTTGACAGTGGAAGGAATTCAGACCACCCAAGTCACTGCAGCAGTTTTGTCACTTTAGAAAGAGCATGTCCCTGCTCTTCTGGGGAAGTGTCTTCCCCATCCTCAACTCTGGGAGACAAATCCAGAAGAATATCTGACGGTGATGTGGCATGGCATGACCAGGAGTGTTTGCCTTAAATATCCTAGGCTGGATATATTTTTCCTTCTTCTGGGTGCAGTGGATCCAGAGATCCTCCTTAGAAGCCCAAGTTCATGGAAAACACTATTGAAATGTCTAAAAGCATTTTCCACATATATAAAGCTAATTCTGGACAGAACTATTATGAAAAAAAATTGGGGAGGGGAAAGCAGGGTAACTGGGTAGAAAATTAAGTCCTGTTATGCACTAGGAACTGGTTACAAGCCAGAGAAAAGAAAACAAAAATTTTGTCATGGGAAAATACTGCCAGTAAACATAGCTGTGAATAGACATTCAGAACATTGGTCTTGTTCAGTTCTGTGAAGTAAACAGAGGAGATACACGAGGCAGGGAAAAAATATACCATCCTGATGACAGAGGTCACAGCAGGGTTATGAAGACAGCCAAAATAAACATGGCAGTGAAAATTGAATACGAGGCAGTAAAGAGTGGTAAGGAGAAAAAAAACAAGCCACATACAGATGATTTCTGATCAACATTTCACATTTCTCTTGAAAGACTTGCATGCTGTCACTCTGCAGCTCACTAAGGGAGCCTGCTTAGTGCATAGCAGTCAAAAATAGGCTTCATTAAGAAAGGAAAAAGAAGTGAAAATGCAATGTCATTTACATAAAATCATGATACTTAACACTACTTGAATATTATATTCAATTCATTACTTCAAGTCCAAGAAAAATTATTAAAATAAGTTCTAGAGAAAGGGAGGTCTTGGCACCACTGACTGGCAGGTCCAGGGCTGCTGTTGGAATACTCACATTCACAGGAAGACTATAATAATACACAGTGTATTTTCTGAGAAGGGCATACATTAGCATACTTCACTTACCTTCTTCTTGCCTATTAAAATGTTAGGATCTTCTAAATGCAGCAGGAATGTAACAAACAACGGAACCAGTGAAAGCAGCACAGTAAAACAAGGAAAGGCAATGTCTCTCTCTGAACTGGACAAATATTTCGGTATGTTTATTCATAAAAGAGAAAATCAAATTTGCTTTGGCTGACTTTGTAGCCACTTTCATTGCGTGATCAGGCACATCAATGTATGGATACGAGTGTTTATAGAAGGAATTATTTCAAATAATTTAAACACTTGAAAAGGGAAAAAAATCCACAAATATTTTTAATTCAGAAACATGAAAAACACAGGACTTACTTTGAGGATTCTATCCATTTGAAAAAGGCATTGATTGAAGACAAAAATAAGCATCGGTAACTGAAAATTCCTTTACCCAGTATCTGGACACTAGGTGAATATTTTAGTTCTGAAATTCCTTTCTAAACAACTTTTTTCATAAATTACTCTCCATATTTGGGGGAAGCAGGGGGAGAGTGGGGAAAACACGTCAGGAACCTCTCTTTACTCAGTCACTTGTCACATCTGGGGAGGGAAAAAAAATAAACCCAAATACAAACAAACAAAAACCACCACAGTGAAAATGACAAAACCGCAATCCCTTGTATTATGCTTAAGTTTGCTTAAAACGCTCTTGTGGCTACGTGTTCTCATGCCAGCAGGATGCTGGGATCTACTGAACAGCCCAGTTGTGCTTATTATATCACACACTTGCATTAATTTCTGTCTTCAAACTGCCGAGCATTGTTGCTGGTGGACATGCCAGACAGAGCAGGCTACAGAAACCTACAGAAATTACTCTCCATCCTACCCCCAGCTCAGGGGTATGGTATTTGATTTCTCACTGTGCTGAGAGTAGGAAGGGAAGAACAAGCCTAAATGTGTGTATTCACTTTGGGAGAAGATGGCTTGGTCTCAACAACTGTCATTCCAGGAGACAGGGAGCACAGGTTCATGCATCCTTCAACAGAAGATGGAATGAAGTCCATGGCCAGTGACCAAGCTGAATAAAACTTTTTCCCTCTTATTTCCTCTGTCTCCTGTGTAGTATCTTTAACCTTTCATAAAACTGTTCTATCTCACTTCTAAAATGGTTTAGTTTAATCCTAAATGTGAATTTCATACTTAGAAAACAGAAGGGAAAAAATTTCCCTTAATCAGTATTACTTGTTTTCTTCTTTTTGTCTGAATAATGGCTCAGCACAGCCCTTTTCACAACCCCTCTAATCACTAGCTGCTTTGTGACTCCCATTGCTGGCTTCAAACAAGCTTCGTTAACTCCTAATTAATTTCAGATAACAGAGTCCATTCCACTCTTTCCTGGATGAGATGGGGGTCATGACAGAAGAACCAATTGTCATTCAAGCGGTACCACCTCTGAAAAGCAAAGGGTGGATGGGCTGTGTTGGGGGCTGACACAAACCAGCGTTGCTCCAAGAGCTGAGCCTGGGCACAGGGCTGATGAAGCCTCAAGTAAGGGGAAGCAGGGACTGAACTATGACCACGGACATCTCTGAGCAATGTAATAATACCCAAGGTTGTTAAACTTTTAGTATGGGAAATGGTCTAGCTGCTGCCCCTATTTTCTAGCCAGAAAGGAGAGTTTAAGGGAACATACAGATACTCCAGAGACCCTGAAGAACAGCTGGCTCTGCTCTAAAAGGAAAGCTAAGCAAATGTTTTGGCAGATTTAAAGTGACTTCCAGCTCACAAGGAAGAGCACATACACTAGGTTCTTGTCTCAGACAGTGACTTGAGGAGGTCACTCACAGAAGAGCTCTCCAGATTAAAAAAGCTCTTAAAGAGACAGAAATACTGCTGCTTGATTAGTAGGTGAGTAGCAGTTAATTATTTTCTCATTGCTGAAGTGTAGATAGACTTGCACTGTTACTTTGCTTAAAAATGCAAAACAAACATGAAATTTTTCACTAATGTGGCTGTGGCACTCACTGTATAGAATCACTGGAAAGCCTCATCAGCCTGCAGTGAGAAGCAAAGTTAGCCCATGAAAACACCAAGTTCTCATGGCCACCTGCTTCCACATCCCCTTGAGCAACTTTGCATAAACCTCCACTGGGCACAGATATCTCTGAGTTGGTCTTACCTTTAACCAGCCTAAAATCTTCCCTTTGACTATAAACCAAAATGTAATTAACCAAAACTAACAATAATTTTATTTTTTTTTAAATTGAAGACATTTTGTTTTCTAACACTATGGTAGCAAGACAAGTGATGCACATGTTTTCAAACCCCAAAGGAAAAACATATGCCTTTAATGATTTTAAAAAGGATGCCATTGAAGACAGTACTTCACTGTCCCCAGTGACAGCATCCCTTACTTTTCAGACTAAACCTTGAGCTGCAAAATGAGAAATCGAAGGCGAACTTTGAGGCTCCCTCATGGCAAAGAGTTAAATCTAGTTTTCTGATACTTAGTACCTCACCCATTGGATTAGGTTAAAAAACCCTCTAAATTGCATTTGCCACTGAGGATCTGCTTGCCTGGAATAGGTGGAATGTGTATGGGTGTGAATACATGCTAGATATATGAAGTCCTCAGCTCTTCTCCATTATCTACAATTTTATAATCCATTCTGGTGCCAAATCCATCTTAAAACACCTTCAAAACAAGAGTAACAATATGAATGCAGGTCTAATTAATTGAGGTTTAGTTGATTTTGAACCATTCAGTGAAACACCTTTAGGAAAACTTACTGTGATTAACTTTCCTCTCTTCCTTTGTGAGCTAGGGGCACACAAATCTAGAGCCAAGGCAGTGTAAAATCACTGCTGTTCTGTTAAATACAGCTGTTTACCTAGAAGACAGCTTCAAGACAATGGATCTCTGAGGACAACAGGAGAGCAGCCAGATGTTCATCCTAACTGTGCTTGGGTTTTTTGTATCAAGTGAGAGAAACCTGAAGTACTATGCTGTAAGCAAAATTTCAGTTAGAAGAGCTGCTCAGTCTCTCCCAGAAATGACATGTTTGTTCATAGCATTCTCCTCTCTGCCACAACTACAACAATTAAAAAAAAAAGTTTGACAAAAATAGAAGAAAACTGAGCTTTCCTGTCTAGTAAAAAGATTTTTAGTTTTACAGATAAGCTACAAGCATCTATAAAATAATAGAGATATTATGATAATAATATGCCTGAGATATGGTGGTTCAAAGAGCCTCCCACTTCAAAGTTATAAACAAAAAAACCCAACAAAAATCCCAAAGAACAAAGAGTCCAGTCTCAGTGCTGCATAGTGATGTTTAAATTAATCAAGTGTAATTTTAAATAGAAATGTATAGGGAATGTCCTTTAAAGTAGCTTTGAAGTTTTTCCAGCCTGTCATCCATCTGAACTCCTCCCATGTCAAAATGCACGACTCTAACCACTCAGCTCCTGATATGCTTGGTATGTGCTAGACTGGAATCATATAATCATGGAATAGTTTGGGTTGGAAGGGACCTGTAAAGGTCACCTAGTCCAACTTCCCTGCAATATGCAGGGGATCACACAAGCACAAGCCATACTCTTTAAAGGCAGAACAGATTACTCTGCAGAACTAAAACACTAAAACTTTTGAGAAAACCAAAGCTATGGCCATTTAAGAACCTTAGGTACTCACCCTCCTACTTTCTGAACTTCAATAAAAACTAGTAATAGAGTCTACAAGCAACTTCAGAGCTCCAGAAAACAGCATGGGCCAAGGCCTCTTCCTACAGAAAACCCACGCACACCCATGTACTTGCACCCAGTGAAAGTTCAGTGCAGCTTTTCAGTATAAACATCACCTAACTTACTCCACTGAGGCAATAAACAAAGGCTTGTGTTTCAGTAAACAGTCTCACTGGTTACTCCACAACACACACTTATGTATGTCTCCTACAGACTTCAGAGGTTGGCTGTTTTTAATAAAAGCATCTTTGCCCTGAAGCTGCGAAGTTGGGACTTTTCAGGAGGCTTTTAGTGTAAACTTAGCTCTGCAGATCTGTACATTAAACTGCTCACGTAGACAGTAGAAATTGGTCAAAGCACATAAACTAGAGAGTATGTCATGCAAAATATAGGACATGATGTAGCATACTGATACCTTCTCTCAACAAGAACTTAATCATGCTGTGATCTGGAGGACCAGACCACAGACCTAAAAAATAGGCAGTAATGGGGTTACGTTCTGTAAAGGCAAATAGCAGCAGCAGGAGTGACACCATACCAGAAGCTAACATGAAAGTCTGTGATTCTGACATTTAAAACTCATAGACACCCTGCCAGGACAACAGAGTTTGAAAGCCCCTGCACTTTGCAAGCCCTTACTGAGCAACAGAGAGACGGGAATTCTGCTTAAATCTCCAGGTTTTACTTGACCACACTCTCATGTAGCTCTCTTCCTTTCCTAAAGCCCCTCTCTTTCTTTTTTTTAACCTGTTTTTAAATTCCATGTCCTCTTACCTATGCAATTCAGCCTGGGGTGGTTCTGCTTTTTCTCCCCAAAGAGAGCAGACGGGGGGAAAACAGTGATCTTTATGCAGGTGGCAGTTTTTTTGAAGTGTAGCAGTTTGTCTCTGTACACTTTGCTTGACTACTCTCTTCCTAATAAACTCTGACCTCTGAAGGTAATTAGCTGGTTATTAACTGAGACAAGCTTTAAAGAGCTCTAGCTATGCACTAGGTAAAAGCTACTGAATCCTCTACACCCACTCCTCTGTTCTGGTGCCAAGTGATGGCATTAACAGATTAATAATTATATGCCTGCTTGTACCCCACAGTCTCAGCCTGGGCTCTGCAGTCAGGCCAGCTCATGACAGCTGCATGGGAATGAAGAGATGTGCTCAGCTGGAGGCAGTGGCTATAAAAGCTCCTGCTCCTCAGTGACCTGCACAAACTGTTCTGCCTTCCCTAAGCAGGGCAGGGCAGGGGCAGTGTGAAGCCTGGTAACTTGGCCATGCTTCAGCAGACTTTCATCGGGAAGAAAAAAAGAGGCTCCTTGTTGCAATGTCCCCAAAACTTTAAGTTTGTGCACCAAATCATGGGAAGACCATATCCCCAAAATCAGTATCAATATTTATGGGAGACCATATCAGCAAGGGGGATAATTACCTTAACCCAGACAAATACCATAGACTTAGGTGAGGGCTGGATGACCCTTTTTTTTTGGGTGGGCTGGCTATAACCTCACTATCACTCTGGTGTGGAAAAAAAATCCTCACTCGATGCATAGTGTGCATATGTATGTTGTACATAATCTACATGACGCTCCAGGGCATGATGGGCAGGTCAGGCACGGCACACGTTATCTGTTTCTCTAAAATTCATGGTGATAACCAACCAGGCCTGTGCTTTCAGCAAAAGGAAGACATGAAAGTATCTCTGAAGCATTCACCACCTCTTGAAAATCCAAGCCCATAGAGAAGAGGTTCTCATCTCCCTGGGTACCTTGGCATCAGAACTGTCACCAGTCAGGGAATAGCCAAGGAATACAGCAGCTGGATTGCAGTGGGAGTCTGGCCTTCAAGTCTATCTAGCAAGAGGTTTGTATCACCAGTATATCCTGTTTTCCTCAGGTACCAGCTTCCCCCGAGGCCTGAGAGCTGTGTTACACTGCACAGGTGCTCCTTATCTTGCTCCCAACATATGTGATGCAGCTCTGTACAAAGAGTCAGAGAGTGTACAATATTTCAGTCAGACCTGGAACCATTCTGACAGCATGTAAGGTGGCAAACAGCATGAGGCAGGCTGGAATGCAGAATTTCCAATGCTTTCTCCTTTTGCCTAAAGTACAAGCATGGTCCCAAACTTGGGATTCTCCCATTTCATTTCCTTCTCTCTGGCTGAAGGTCTTGCTTTCCTTACCCAGATTAAAATTCAGCCAGGAAGACTCCTGATATCTAGACAAGAAATTTTACTTAATATTTTAGGCTTTTGGCCCTTATATAACCTAAAAGTGTTACAATGAAAATTGTTAGTTAACTAATTCTTCATAAAACAGACAAAACACCAGACTAAGCCTCATATCTTCTGTGGGCCCTTCAAAGCAAAGGTGGCCCAGGCTCCTCCAGCAATCCATCACAGTGTTTTACACATCTTCCCAGTTAGCTTAAGAAAGGAAAAGAAAATACACAAGGACCTTCCTTCCTGTGATTCAAACCCATTGCAAAAGTTATCATCCTGTGCATCACAGGCTTGTTGACCAACAGATTCACAACAGCTTTTATTTAAGACCTGTTGCATTCAGTCTTCTCTAATTTAAGAGCACCAGTTCTAAACTAGATGATCGCTCCAGCCTTCCTTTATCAGAAAATCTCCAGGGAGTCCATATTCCTCTGAAGAGTGCTGGACATATCACTACAACTAAGGCCTCAATAATGTTGAGCAGACTGGGAGTACATTCTCTATTTTGCTGGCAATGCAAATGTTTATTGATACAACATTTGCTTCCTTCTCATGCCAGATAAAACCAGCATCACACTTCTGAGTCATACAACATCCTAAGTCCCATGATTCCCCATCTCATTTTCCAGGAAGCTTACAGAACCACTCATCACATATTTGCTCTCAACTGACTTTAACATCTCACACTTCCCTCTCTAAACTGCAAGGTGCTGCACCTGTGTCAGGGCAGCCCCTGGTGTCAACACAGCTGGTAGGAGAAGGAATTGAGGGCAGCCCTGCTGAGGAGGACTTAGGCTGAAAAAGATGGACCTGGCCCAGCCATGTTACTCACAGCCCAGAAAGCCAAACGTGTCCTGGGCTGCATCCCAAGCAGGGTGGACAGCAGGTAAAGAGTGGGATTCTGCCCATCTGCTCCACTCTGGTGAGACCCCACCCAGAGTACTGCATCCAGCTCTGCAGAACCCAGCACAAGAAAGGCATGGACCTGTTGGATTGTGTCCAGAGGAGGGCCACAAAAATGATCAGGGGACTGGACAAGAAGCATGTAGACAATGCTCTCAGGGACATGGTATGACTCTTGGTGTGGTCCTGTGCAGCGCCAGGAGTTGAACTTCTATGATTCTTGTGGGTCCCTTCCAACTCAGGATATTTTATGATTGTATAATAAATATAAGGAAGAAATTTTTTATGACAAGGGTGGTGAGGCACAGGAACAGGGTCCCCAGAGAAGTTGCACGTGCCTCATCTCTGGAAACATTCAAGGTCGGGTTGGATGGGGCTTTGAGCAACCTGATCTAGTTGAAGATGTGCCTACTTATTGCAGGAGGTTTGGACTTCATGACTTTTAAAGGTCCCTTCCAACCCAAGTCATTCTGTGATTCTAAATCCTATCCTTGTTTCTGATTATATCCTTTATCAAAGCTGGAGGACTAACTTAGCAATAAAACCAGTCTGCTTGCTTCTAGCTAGCTGTCAAAATTGTAAGTAGTAGGCCAACTCCGTATTCCACTCAAAAGACCCTGTGAAAACTCATTTGATGTGTCTCTTGGGTCAGATATCAGATCAATTTTCTGAGCATGATTATCCAAGTCATTTGGTTTTTCACCATGTAATTTAATTTACGTGCATATTTGCAAAAGTGTGATGCAAGGGAGTAGCAAAAGCTCTACTAATCTCAAAATGTGACATCTAATGTGCCTCTTTTATCCACTGGCCAATTACTCAGTCACAGAAGGGAACTGGGTTGAACAAATGGACCATGTTGGCAGCTACTCAGCTCTTTGATGTTTTTCCAAGATGTTACAGATGGTTTGATTTTTTCCATTCCAGAATTTTTCTCTTAATTGATGTTAAACGGACAAGTTAATAATTTCACAAATTCCCTTTCCTTATTACCTGCTCTTTTCTTATTCTTTCATACTCCACAAGTTTTGTACACTTGCTCAAAAACATGCAGTTACAACTCTGAGAACGGAAACTTAGAGATCCAGCTGAAGAGTAGATAAAAAGCTGAGATACAGCTCAGTAAGCTTAGACAAATTTGTTTATATAGACAAAAAGAAGGCTAAGGACCCTTGGGCTCCAAGACCAAATAGCACAGACTGATTCATATCCACTGAATCAGCTGAAAGCCACTCCTGAAACACAACCATTGCATCCAAGTTACAAATTGTTGGTAGCCAGCCCTGGCTCAGAACTCGGACATGCTTTGGCCCTTATTAATCCCCACAACCCCAGTGGTGGTCACACTCCAGAAGCAGGCAGCAGGGTATGAAACCTTCCAGTACACCTTGTTCTATGCTTGCAGGCTGGAAATCTGTGCTGGGCACCAGGTGTGACAACACCCTGCTGTCTGCCATGGATAATCTTCCTATCCCAGCATTTTCTCCATATGCTTATCAGATAACTCTCCATGCTTCATATGGCCCATCTGTAGTCCTGCCTCACTCTTCAGGCTGAAGCCAGGCAAGCTGCCCTCAGTTAGGGGCTCCATGGCAGATTAATCTCTAGTTTGGGACAACAGCAGTGCTCTTAAAACGTGCTCTTCCTGCCTGGAATTAGAGGTGGTTTCTGGGAACATTCTCTGTATCCTGTAAAACACAAAATGTTGCTTTCCCCCTTGACCATTAGTTACAGGTCCAGCTTGCAATTACCACCAGCGGAGTATGGATCCTAGAAATCCATACCAACAGTGCTCATAGTGCCATTTCCTGCTGTGCAACCCAAAAGGCTCATGAGCATCCTTGTGCCAGATGGAGGGATCCCAGCAGGGCTCAGCCTTCAGTTCCCACACACACTGCCTGGCCTCGTGGGCACAGATGGCCACGCACACTTGTCTGTCTCTTCCAATTCCAGAACTGGAGGTGGCAATTTGGATAATGCATATTTCCATCAAAACCTTCACAAACACTTAGCAGCATTCACCCCCTCCCTCCCTAAACACAGCCCCTCCTCTGCCTGTGCCTTGTCTTCCCACAGTGCTATGTGCATGGAATAAATCATATCCATGCTGACAGTCCATTCTGTTAACTTTTCCATTTTCATGAGTCGTGTTGTCCACTGCTATAACTGAGGGTCTACATTCTGATCCCCTCCTCTCTCAATTCATGCATGAACTGCTACCACCTCTCTACTCATGTTACCCCTACATAACCACCTGCCAGAATCCCAGCAGGAGTAATCTTTGCAACTCCGCAAATGAAAGGCTGTGGCTCAGCTTTTAACAACTTCCCTTTGCAAAATAAACCTTTCAAGATTTTTTTCATCACCACAAGGGAGGCAGAAACAAAAGCCTATGTAGTTACTATTTGAACAGATATGATCCGGATGTGCATGGGGTCACGTAAGTGGAAAGAAGTATTCCATCCTTTCTTCTGTATCAGCAGCCTGGATCTTCAGTCCCATCTGGTCAAGTATATCCACACTGCCCAGCTGGGCAAGGTGCTCCTGTCTCAGGAGATGCCAACACCCACATCCCTCACCAAATGGCTCTATCTTCCAGAACAGGCAGTTCTCTTTGAGCAAGACCTGGTCACATCACAAAGGTAATCTGTGCCAGCATGAGCAGTGCTTTCTCCATGGTTCCCAGGGAGCTGTTCCAGGAATGGAGCCAGGAACAACTTCCCTCCTGTTAATCCCTGGGGATTCTTTCAGTCAGGGAGAGCAAGCACAGAAACCATGTTTCCCTACAGCTCTGCTCAGGATTCTGCTGCCTTGCTAGGCAGCAGGGTCGTTTCTGGTGACAGGGACAACCCAATGGAGCATCATCTTTCTCCTTGGTCCATCTTTCAAACATTTTGGTAGACGAGTGTGGGATCCAAAATGGTTTCCTCTTTAGAGTTCCTAGCTTCATTAAAAAGGGTTATGCACACAGGTATTCTTTGGGCCAATAGTCATGAACTCAATAGAAAAGAGACTTGTAGAAGTCTGCAGATATAAGCAAAATCAGCAACTATCTTCCCATGTCTCAAGGTACATCACTGAGCTGTACATTGTACATCCTGGTCCCAAGAGGCCCAGGAGCCACATGCCCAGTGGGGAGGCACTGGCAGAGAAAATGGCCCTGGCCCCTGGGTCATGAAAGCTGTAGTGCCTCAATTGCACTGTCACCCATCCATAGCTGCTGGTCGCATATCTGTGAGCTTATATTTGAAATTATCAGTGAAAGGGATTTCCATGTGGACGTTATTCTGGGCTGTTGTAGGCACCAGAGTTACCAGAGATAATGCTTACAAAATGAAGCAATCCTGTGCCCTGTGCTCTGGGATGACCCTGCTTGAGGAGGGAGGTTGGACCAGGTGACTCACTGTGGTCCTTTCCAACCTGACCCATTCTGTGATTCTGTGAACAGTGACTGATGGCCGTGATCTGGTGCTCACATCTGTGTCATGGGCTTGTGTTATTTTATAGCACAGGCATCACCTTTGTCTAACTTGTTGCTCAGCAAGACAGTGCACCAAGCAGTAAGGTGTCAATTAAGATGCAGACCTAATCTTTCTGGCAGAAAAATCTTCATTCCAGAAGCCATGAATTATCTCTTGCAGAAAAACTTACACTGAGACGTAGAAAATGCATGTGGAATTCTGGACATTGAACTAGATTTATTAATTTAATTAAACTGCTGCACCATTTAGGTAGGACATGCATATAATCATCTAAATAGAGATAATTTCCAAAGTAACACAAGATATTTTCTTACAAAAAGAATGATAAAGCTAGAATGGCTCCTATTTAAAAACTTGAAGCTACCAAATATATTAGGCAACTAACACAAATATGCAGGTAGAGTCTAATGGAAAAAAACTACTTTTAAGAGTCCGTGATGTTTCAACACTCCCCTGAGGTTTCCCCTGTTCATGAGAGCTCTTGTACAATGCACTGGAGTGCTCTGCTGTGGATCATACCTCCCAGAAATCTGGCCTGTACAGCATGAAGGCATGCCTTGAGAGCCAGACTCCCCAAAAACTTTCCTTAGCCTTGCTGCATATGTGTGCCAGGACTGGCAGGGCTGCCAGTTTCTGTCATTCAGCACATGCAGAATCATGTCCAATGTGCCTCCTGTCCTACGCCTTGTCCCAGAAAAAGAGGGAGGGGGATTTCAGCAGGTGGATTAATGTCCTGCAGTCCCTTTCTGCATTAAATCTCTCTTTGCAGAACAAAGGGACAGACTAATGCCAGACACCTGGGCTTCACTAAAGCCTTTCTAACATGCTCAGGATGTCTATAACGATGTGAATTTTTCCATCAGGATGTGCAAGTAAAGTTACGTGAATAAAAAATTCAAAAGAATTAAACCTCAGGAAGGGTAGATATTCCTTTTGCCTTATAAGACAAAAAGAAGTATCCTCTTTATTCTACTAAAATACCTTAACACATCTGGGTAGATAAAAAAGGTCCTCAAATATGTTTTTCAGAACTGGCTTCTTTCTAAGCATGATAAACTGGTGTGGTAGGAAACAAAGACCATTCAGATACTTATCCATTTTGGTTACATTTGTAATTTTCTTATTAATGTAAGCCTTACAGTCTTTCTCATTCAGGATGCCAGAGTCAGTAAAAGCCAAACACTAGAGTTAAAATAAGTTACTCATTTATCTCTTCCAAAGGGGCTTTCAATGTTTATTATTTTAGCCTTTGGAATAATCTTAACCATTTTGAGATAGAGAGGAGGGTACAAGACTGTTCTTTTTGTTTAGACATACCAGTCTTGCCTTGGATCAGCTTCCCAGGCACAAGTTCTAGTTGAAGTTTTGCTTTACTAGAGTAAAGCTTTAGCTCCAGATGTAGTCCTGCCATAAAAGCAGTTATGCTGGATTCTCCCAAGACTGGTTATAACCAGAAACAGCTCCCCAGTATTCCCCACAAGGTCACTTTCCCCTAGTCACTGAACATTTTCATAGTTCCTTTCTGATCTACTCAAAGTTCTGACATGCTTGCAGAGCAGCAAGACCCACTGAGTTAATGAAATACTACTACTTTCTACTTCACAAGTGGATCTTGGCAGTATTTGAACACTCATCCTCACCGATTTACTTTGATTCCTGAAGTCAAGGCCAGAATAGACAATTATAGCAGAGGTTTTAAAGAAAATTCTTTACCTTTTGATCTGCCATTTTGTCTCCAGAGGGACACTTTCTCAGCACTTCTGCTTAGGAAATTACTGCTGAGGCATCCATAACATTTAAGAAGTTTGACCTAATGTTGCAAAGCTTAGGGACAGCAGGAGCAGAACTGGCATCTCCTGGGCAGCATTGCACCCTTTGCAGCTGCAAAGGGATATGGGGCGTATCCCTTTATTTCAGGACCACTTAAGGTAAAAGCGAATAGACTCTTTCTCAGCTCCTTATACAATATATGAGAAATGTGAATTCCTACAGCCAGTTTCCATCGAGGGAAGAAGCACCTTTTTAGCCTCATCTAATAATTACTGTTCAGGCTTCAATATTCCCAAGAAAACCAAGGAAAGAACCTCTATGCAGTCTGGGACACCACCCGATCTCAGACACCAACAGCGTCTCTTCTCCAAGAGAAGTGTATTATTTTTCTTCTCTTGCCTGACACTTCCAAAAACCTCTTGTACAAGCAGGGTCAAAGAAGACCCCTGGAAGCCAGGCTTCTTGCTTTCTCTAGAGCCACATTAGAGTGAGGTAAATAAACTGTGAATAAAAGTGCTTTAGTAGAAGAGGACAATACTTAGAGCAGTTTTAAAATACCTAAATAATTGAGTCACTATTATGGAAATATAAAGAAAAAGCAAACGTGTAAATTTCTGTCACTTGATAAATAATATTAGTACTTCAGTCACTTAAAATAGAAAGGACTCCAAAATGAGTGTTAAAAGAGGATTAAGACAAACTTTCAATGGCATTGCAGAAGTAATCGTCCATAAAAGGAGGTTCAGACACTAACTAGATTTAAGAATGATTTGAAAGATTTAAGGACCGTTGTTTGTTCTAAATGCTAATGTCTTACGTTTCTTAGTAGCAATAGGATTAGCAAGGGGTATACTTTCATAAGTTTTATTCCAATTTACTCGAATTCCTGCAATGTTCTTTTGCACTGTAAAATTATAAATGAGTATTCCTGTTTCATTAAGATGAAGAAAGACCATTCCATGAAATAATCAGGCAGGCTGCTGTGACAGCAGATCACATCGCGCTCTTTCTCACAATTTCCAATTTAATTTCAGAGTTGTTGGAAAGCAAAGTTAAAGCAAATGAAAAAAATCCTTGGATACTGGCAAGCCATGATAGATAATTGAAATAGATTGGATTTTAAATTCTAATTCTCCTGAATTATTTGCTGTTTACACCAATTTTATTTAAACTTAAGACACTTATCCTTCCTTCATTTCCTCTAGCAAATCAATGTAGACAGCTGCTCTTTATATTCCTCTGAACAGCATCAGACACATAGCAAATATGCGGAGCAAGCATTTTGGACAATCATACAGGTCAATATATTTTGACTTTTGCAATATGATGCTGAATCACAGCAAAAGGCATTAGATTAAGGAAGATGTAGTGAGAATGCCTCATGCATTTCAGGTTGATTTTGGATGTGTTCATTCTGATAAGTAATGAAAACCAGACAGTATTTCTTAACTTATTCACAGATGCCACAGCTGGACACTTCTTTTGCCTATTAAATTCTTAAATCAAGTAGACTACAAGACCTAATGATCAAAACCAACACAGAATCACACACTGTAGCTTAAACATTTATTAGCTTTGTCATTGGAGCTGTTCAGGGTTCTGATTGTTTTTCAAACAAAAACATACAATAATTGCCCACACATCATTTATATTTGAAGTGATTACCATACTGGTTAGACAGACAGGACATCAATATAAAGCCTAATTGAACAAGACAAATTGCATGTCAGACCTGCTGACCTTTTCAGAATTACCTTTGTAATCTAATGTTCCTACTGGCACTGTCATCTTCATAAATACTAAGACATACCAAAACTAATGAAAGAAAAGTCCTGCAAACCAAGGAAATCTGCCTTTTGATCTGATGGAATTTAGTTTTGGGACAAAACAGCACAGCACGTAAACAAATATACGAAAAGCAGAATTACTAACAATTTCATGGTCTTACAGGTCTCATTAACACTCACATCTTCATATTTACATCTCCACTTCTGATTAATGAGCTCAAACTATTTAAGAAATCACAACAACAACACAACAATGGGAACCTGTCAATAAATCTATGCTTAACTTCATTCCTGTAAAAATTCCAAACAGTCTTTGGAATTGTATAAACCATTATGGAAAATAACATTTAGAGGACTACATCTCTTCTCCCTCTGTCACCACACATAGGGGCAACATAGCTCCATGTCGC
>QWTY01015883.1:0-11409 GCA_008033365.1 Pseudorectes ferrugineus | reverse complement strand
TGCAGGGGGATGTCACTGCCCTGCTCCTGCTGGACACACCACTGCAGGTACAAGCAGGATGCCATTCCTTGTGTGACCACAAACCAGGAGCAAATCCAGCCTCTAGGAATCGGGGTTTAAGCTGAACCTCGCTCCATGAAGCCTCTGTTTCTCAGGATTTTCCTTGTGTCCACCCACACTCAGTGCCAGGAGAGAAACATCTCACCAAGCCACAGAGCATCTCCAGTCTCAGCTCAGCTCTCCAGCTGTGGCATCTGGGACAAATCACTTTAATTTTATCTTCTGGTTTTCTTTTCACCTTAACAATGCACTTTCTGCCACTCAGGAGAAACTGCTCATTTCCTTTGGCCATCGCATGGACTCTGCAACATGAATGAGAAATGAGAATCCATCATTTCTCAACTGTACTCTCTGCCAAAAAAAAAAAAAAAAAGCAAAGTAGAAAAAAAAAAAAAGGAAAAAAAAGCTAATTCCAAGCTGGGAAGAGCTGTGATTCTTCAAGGAGTAAAAACATCTTTCAGGTTTGAAAATATTCTGCTGCAGTGTCACCAGCTGAGCTAAAACTGCTACAGCTGGAAGGTGCTGAGAGCAGGACAGACGTGGCCCTGCTGACACAGGGTCCTTGATGGGAGTGCATTTGAGGGAAAAGTCCCACTTTTCAGCAAAAATATGGTTTAAAATGCTGCAGAGAGAGGGGAAGTCCTGGGCCCAGCCACTCTCCAGGGCTCTCACTCATGGCTCTGGGCACTCACTCGAGGTTTATCTTGAGAGAAAATTTAACCGAGTTCAGATTCACCATTTGTTTTCCTCTCTGACCATTCATTTTTCCTAAACAATCCCCTTCTCTGAATATAAATTTGCCAGATGAGCTTCTTGGGCACTGAAGAAGGAGAATGAAGCTTTGTGAGCTCCCAGCACCCAGCCCCACCCAGAGCAATTTGACCATTTCCCTCTCATTTCTCCTCAATCTCAGTAATTCCAACCCCCTCTTCCTCCTTTGTCTTTTAAATGTTAGTTGTATCATTTTATCCTCCCTGTTCATTCTTTTTCCCCTTCCATAAAACCCAATAAAATATTAATGTGGCATAACAAATCTGTCTGTGCTGGGAGTCTCTTGGAACTATTGATGAAGCCATGAATAAATGATGAATCTTGATTTTGCTTGTGGTATATCAGATTTCACGTGTTTATTACATTTTCTGTGAAATAAGCTCATCCAACAGAGCTTTTGTTTCGTTTGCCTGCTTTTATTTTAGGTAGCCCTTGATTTATTAACCTTTGCAAAAGGTAATGTCTGATGTAGTGTAACCTAAAATATGAAAATTCCATTTGGATCAATTTTTGTAGTTTTTGTTATCTGGAAAAGAAAAAAAAAAGGAAAAAAATCAACCCTCTGCTTATCCCAGAAAAAAATAAAAAGACAAATATATTTTTTTTCCTTATGCTGTTGAGCTGCATCTTCCAATATCACCTTGGCCTAAGGAAAAAACTTCCAAATGTGATGAGTGGTGCTCATTACAAAAAAAAGAAAAATCCCCAAACCTTGGGTATTGTAGCAGTAATTCTATTTTCTTTGGGAAATACGTCTCTCTTTAGCAATCTTAATCAAGATTTTTATTCCAATTATAGACTAATTTGAAAGTTTAAGTGTGGGTTGCTCTTTTTGAAATTATAATTATACGTTAGTGTTTTTTAATCTCTTTTTTTGAGTGGGATTGATGGCAAAATAAATCTGAACTAGTTTTTCTGGAGATGTCTGCATGGCTGAGAGTTTTCCTCGTTTACTGACAAAGGATCTGCTCGTTTGGGCATCTTAGTCCTGAAATAATCTAATCAGAGATGGGGTTTTTTATAACAGGGATTTTCCAACAATCCATTTAAGGGAGGCAAAAGAGAGTTTGGAGTTAAATCTCTGAAACAAAGAATTCCTGATGTACGGCTGTCACTCCCAGGTTGATAACAAACAGAGCTGCTGGCAGAAACCAAGAAATCCCTGCCTATTTAGGATTTTTCACTTGTCCCTATGGGGCACACAGTGTTCAGAGCATAAAATTCCCTGCTCCAGCAGTGCAGGTGAAAATGCTGATAAGCTGAACCTCAGGAATTGAGTTGGAAGAATAAAATCTACTCTTTTAATAAAAAGTGTGTTAGGTATTTAGAACAATTTGCATGTAGGAAAGAACAAGGAAGATGCCTGGGAATCCTTCAAAAATTGATATAAAAGTTACATTAACATTTGAAAACTTTTAAAATGCATTCTGAAAGGCATCTTTTCAAATTTGCTAACTGCAGATAGTAGTATGATAGCTCTATAATTTTAATTTAGGCCTATTTCTTATGAAATATTTCTCAGGTAAACTCTGTCTTAGGCCTAAAATGACATGAAGTGCAAAAGCTCTGCAAAGGCCACCCAAAGAGGAGACAACAAAAGGGAATTGAAATCCATGAGGAGAAAGGTGAGGAAATCTGACTCTCAGGTAATGTCACCTCATAAAAGTCCTCTAAACTCACCAGGTTAAGCAGAGCTCTAAGGGAAAATTCAGTGTTTGGCTCATAGTCCTTTCAGTACATTAATAATTATTATTAAGGATTAATAATAATTACCCACCAGACAAACACCACGGCGTGAGGGGAAGGCAGGACAGAGGATTTTGGTGTTTTCTTCTTTGTTTTAAGCACAGCTCACCTGCACAACACATCAAAAGAAGTGTTCTTCCTTCATATATTCCAGTAATTCAGTTCCTAAAAATACAAATCAGGGGATTAATAATTAAGAACAAATAGCCAGCCCTAATTTTCCAAGAATGTTTCCTGGTTTAGGGGTGCAGTGTGACTCCTGTGGGTCTGGGTTACCTCTCCCACCACCTCCCAGATCTTTAGCACTACAGGTTGTAATGAGTAAAGCATTTAAGAGTTCCCTTAGAAATAAAGGGGTTTTTCTCCACCTTCCCTATGGAAGAATGGATAATTGCTGGGTAATTGCAATTTAATTCTCAGTCCCTTGGGAGAGGGTGCAGGGCTGGGGCAGGAGCATCTCCCACCACCCATCTCCCACCTCCCACCTCCTTCCAGAGCCTGGAACTGGCTGAATCCATAAAACCCTGACAACGAGGTGGAAAATGTCCAGTTGGATGAGAAAAGGCAGCTCAGGGAGCGCACGTGGAATGCAGATGAGTTTCTCCAGTGGCCTGAGTGTGGCACCGAGGGATTTTCATGGAAGGGATGTGACAAATGGCCACTGCAGGCACAACCCCAGCTGCAGCCACCCCTCGAGCAAACGCAGGAGGGGCTGCTCTGAAGTCACCCCTTCAACCACTCTGCTCATGACACAAAATAAAAGCTGGTGATAGGACTTGTGCTACCTAAAAAATGAATCAAATTTGCTGGGCAGTGAGAAAATTCATTGCATCCTCTTTGTGAGGAGAAATCACAGGTTTCCACCTATTTTTCCCCCTTTTTTTTTGCAGTGAAATGCTCCCTAGAGGAATGATGGTCATTGTCTCCTGTGGATCTCAGACAAAAGAGGCTGCTTTATCGATCTCCACTCCTTGCTGCAAAGTTATAATTAAAAATAAGTATTAAAGCTGGTTCCAGCCTAACCTGGCACTCCAGAGCTGGCTGTGTACAATAAAAATCACCTCATGTTCTCCTCGTCAGGAGAGCCCTCACTGATCCAATTTCAGAGTTCTGCAGTGGTAATTGAAGGCTGCAGGAGGTTGTTCTGCACAAGCTCAGATTAGGGCTCAGCTGAGAACGTGTCAGATGCAGCCACAGCTCAGCCCCATCTCCTGCAGATTTTGGGGAGGATCAGGACAGGGCTGAAGGTGAAAAGTCCAGCGCTGTGCCCACTCGAGAATTAAGAATGTTTAAATACACCAGGAAGTGGATATACGTTGTTTTTAATTAGCAGTTAGTTATAAAAATGGTATTAATCTTTTATAATGTTAACTTCTGTGCTCTGACAGCTTGGTTGGGTTTTTCTGGCTCAGAGGAAGGATGATAACACTGCCAGATGATCGGTCTCTGAGACAGGAAGATCATTCTCTGAGTACATAAACAGTATGAATATATACGCCATAAATGTATTTATAAATATGGTCAGGATGGGATCTGTTTAAACAGGAAAGGTCAGGATTGAGCCCTCAGGAATCTCATTTCAGACAAACCAAAGGCTGCGCTCCCATCACTGTTTACATGCGCTCGCTCACATCTCACAGTGGAAATTGCCTCTATCAGAGTTTATTTTATACTTTGCTTGCAACTGGAACTGAGTAATTTTTAAATATATTGAGTTCTCAAACCTTGGCAGATTGCTGTGCAAGGGTGTTGTACCTTTGAGAAGCACCTCAGTCCTTGTGCAGTCTGTCCTGCAATCCAGCACCACCCCAGAACCCCACATTTCCCAGTTTTACTACATTTCTTTTTAAAAATGAGCAAATAGGCTGTGATCTTATCTAGCTACTGATTTGTGTAGCTGCTGATCTTATATGCTTGGGTGGCAGATGGATGGTGCAAGCTGTAAAATACTAAGGCAAAGAAAAGGGTAGCCTGTGAGATTACTAATCAATTTTCCAAAGAACTGTCTTGCACAAGGGCCAGCTGTAAATTGTTTCATATTTCTTTTTAATTTACACAAAACCATCTAAGGTGACCTGCTGGCATCTGTCTGTGTTGACTTTCATGTATTTTATTGGTCTTTTAGCACTGCTTCTATTGCTCATCAGCCTCTCTGAATGTGTCTGTGAAGTTTCCCAAGGAAAATAAAGATGCTTACGGTGGAGATGATTTCCCTCATTTTGGGACACATTACATTTATTAATCTAATGCTGAATCTCTTCATATTTCTGCTTTGGAAAGAGTGAATGGCAATTTAGGCTCTCTTGTGCTGGGTGTTCTGCTTCTTAATGGGACATATCCTGACAGCCAATCTCGTGCACTGGATGAAAGAGATAAAACACGGGGAAGAAAAATTATCAGCAGCCCCTTTCACAGATACAGAGCTGAGTGAGGGAAGATTGTTTTAGTTCACATAAAATAATCTGTGGCATGGTCAGGGGCTGAACTTTGATGTTGGGCTTTTCTTCTCAAGGCCTGGCACACACACATCCATCCTCAGTTTCAAAGGAATAAGGATGAATTTCTTGGGAAAAGCCAGAATTAATTGCGAGGAAACAGAAATCTGATAAGCTGGAAGTTTGAAAGTTACTGTTGATGAGAGAAACATTAAAAAAAACGGCTGTGTATCACTTGCATTTCCTAAATATTTCAAATGATAGCAGCTTTGATTTTGGAGTGTGGGGAAGATGATCCGTCAGCTTCTCTAAAATTTGCTTTGTTTCTCAGAGAAGAAAGGAGAAAGCCTTGAAGTTTGAAAACAATAATTGAAGTTTGTTAATTTGCAGCTCTTTGCTTTTGCCTTCAAATAATTGCACTGTAACAGCTCAAGAAGGGTGTGTGATAGTTGCTGCAATAACACTTCTAATGAAGTGATTTGCTTTTGCTATTAATACATCTGAGGAAATCTCAGCAGAGCTTTCATAAAGGCTCATTGGACTTTTCTATCCATGTCTACAACCCAACATCTGATTATCCCCTTTGTTATTTCCATCAGGCACTAATAGTGCTTTACGTGGCTTAGAAATTGAGGACAACATCCTCAGCTGCTTTGAGTGGAAAAACTGCCCAGGCTCCCTCAATTACACCCACAAGAATCTCCCTCCTACCTCAGACAATAAAACCCATTTATGTCAGCAACAGCAAGATGCTGCTTCAATAGAAGGAAAATACCCCTTAAATGAATTTATTTTCTCTTCAGTTTCCAATGTGACTGTAATTTTTTATAATAAGAAGAAAATCCTGGGTAGGACAAATGGTTTAAATATTTAAATACAGAGATTAAACCAGTTGTTGTGAGTTTAGTCAATCTGGAAAAGCCAAGCAGTGAAATGATAAAGGGAATTAGGGAAGACACAGCAAGCAGGAGCAGGAATTAGTGATGCCAAGTAGCAAAGCTTGGTAACACACTCCTGGATCCACACTGACTGGGAAGTATGGTTCTCTGATCAGTGACACCAAAACCTCAGGTGATTTATTCATGAAGGCTTTGCTTAGCTTTGAAGTCAGACAGAATTTTCCCTTAGTAAGGGCTTCAAGATGAGACCCCAGATGACAAAAGGCACCAGATCAAGGAGGGTGTAACAAGCCAGTGAAATGCAGAATGTCACTTCTGCTCATTCAAAGTCATTTCCCAGTCCTCGGCCTAGGCTGGGTGCCAAGCAAGGCAGGGCCTTCATTAGGAATGAATCACAAATTTCACAAAGTAAAGACAAACTTTTGCTCATTAGATTTCTGGGGAACAACCCCCAACCCTCCCCCATGACCAGACTATAGCTAAATATTCTGATTTTTACAGCAAAGGATGTAAACCTTGACAGGGGGGTGATGAAACCAACACCAGCTCTTTCTTTGCCTTTTCAACCCCAACCACACCAGCCAATCTTTCTTTTTATTGGACTTCAAGTCTCACTCCTAAACCCCTGCAGAAGAAGAGGACTAAAGGTTCCTCACATCAGGATGATAATGAAGGGTGCGTGCTTTCTCCTGCAAAGACCTTGTTAACTTGTCCAGGAGCACTCTTTATTTCTTGCATGTGTCTGCTGCAATATCTACAGGAGCTGGAAAATGAAACCCCACTTCACAGCAAAGTGGTTCTTTTCCCTCTTTCTTTTCAGGGCTGCTCTCAAGGACAAGGGGTTATTAGTGGCCTTTCACTCTCCAGGGCAGGAACTTTTCAGGCTTCAGAAATTTTTACCCCGTTGAGTGAATGCAATCCATTGAATTTCTTTATTGCTTTCATGTTGCTAAGGTCTACTTCGATTTTTGAGAAAATAATTAACTGCTACTCAAGCCAGGAGAATGAAACTGGAAGCGCAGGAGTAACACAAAGAAATCCTCAAATAACCTTGCAATGGTATGAGCTGATTTTTTATTTAGCTACCAGTTCTGAAAAATCGAGGGAAATCATTTTGGATTGGCTTTAACAAAAGCATTTGAAACCCTTTTGAGCTAAAAGTAAAACTGAAGGTTTGCTTGGGAAATGGAATCCTCCACTTGTTCCAGGCTTCTAAAAATTGTGTCTAATATTCAATTTTTAAAAAGTGAATACATTTCATTTAGTAAAGCTTTAAAATTATCAGCTTGGAAATTTTTTTTCTCCACAAATTTTATCACCCTTTTCCTGATTAAATAACTTAATGAAACTGGCAAAGTATTATATTAGCAACACAAGTGGATTTATCTCTGTATTTTTGGAAAAGCAATAGGAAAAAACTTTTTGCTCAGAACAAGTCTGATCAACAAACCAGAAAAGAAATGACTATGTGGGAAAGGTAAAAAAATCGTGGTTTTTGCTTTTGTTATCCATATCCAGAGACAAAAAAACCAAGAAATATATGTTTAATTTTGTTATCCCTGAAAAACTCATGTGTGTGGGCTGTGAAACAGAAGAGGAACAATTTTTCCTTCAGCTGGAAGGGGTGGTGGAGGACTGGGCACATCCTCTTTGTAGGGATGCACTGAGGAGCAGAGAACTCAGAGGAAGCAGAACATGATTTCACAAAGGGGAAATAGCCTTTTGTTTGGAGGAGAGGAAAAGAATTTTGGACGAATGCTGAAGATGCAATTCCCATCACATCCTGGCTCTTTGGAACATCTCTGGGTTCGTGCCATCCCCACTTACACCCAGGTGCTGCAGTTCTGTGCTGCAGCAACCTGATATTCACAGGGATCATCCTTCTGAACACCAGGGACAGGACAAGGCTTTCACTTCACTTTAGTGAAGGAAAAAATATTCTTAGTGTTGTTCTCCTTATTATCTGAGGCTCAGTAACTGAAACATGCAGGTGGAAAAGTTCAAACTATTCAGAATTCCTCTGAATTCTTGCATCCCTATTTCCACATAATTTGGAATGCAAAAGGCACACACTGGGATATCTCAGCCTGAGGAAACAAGACACTAAACCAGAAATGGAATCCATGGAGCCATCAGCTATGAGTTCCTGGGCAAGGGCATTTGGCAAACTGGTAACATTTAAAAAATATTCCAAAGTTCTTTATACAACAATATTTACCCAAGAAACCACAGAGATGTCAACAGCATTTCAACAGGCAATGACGTGGGACAGCAGTGGCAAGAATTTGGCCATTAAATCTTCATACACAGATCATGGAAATGTTCAAAAATGAGTACAAGTGGCATCTCATAATACGGTTTTGTGGGCACGGTGGTGTTGGGTCTTGGTTGGACTTGATGATCTAGAAGGTCTTTTCCAGCCTTAATAATTCCATGATTCTGTGGGATGGGTCACTCAGGAAAAGGCAAAGTCTGTAAATGTTAATGACATTTGCAGCTCTCACAGCAAATGCTTCTTCACAAAGATATTTTAACCAAACTAGTCTTTAAACCATCAGGTAAATTTGTCTTACAGTTTTTTCAATTGCATAAGCAAGTTCCTAATTCTTCCTGTTGAAAATCTAATAATCCTGGCTATATTTGTTGACTTACATTTTAAAAGTCTTAAAAATTTAGCAAATTTCACTTTTCTGTATTGTGAAGGTACCCTTGAGCTGATAGCCTGCAAGTCAACTTCAAGAAACTAATGGCACAGCCGGGGAAAATCAGGTGTATTTGTCTTTTCATCTTATTGAAAAGGTTCAAAATACAACCCCCAGGAATTGATTGAAGTGTCAAAGTTGGTATTATAAAAAATGAAAATTAACTGTCAAAGAGTAAATAAAAGGAAGAAAAGATGTGACACATCTATTCAGTCCTCGCTAACACAAGCCAGGGTCACCTGTCCTGAAAGCAATATTCGTAGATGTTTATTTAATCATATTTGAAAGCCTTTTCTTCACAAAAAAAATCATATTTTCCATAAGCTACTCCAGCTTTTAGCCATCCTCACTGCTAGAAAACAGAAAGATTGTCCTAACAAGCTCCCTTTGGGATTATTTTATCCAGGCAGCATAAAATGCTTTACTCAGGAAATTATCCTCAAATGATTTTATTCCTAATGTAATTTTTCCAGCCCCACCCTGCAAAGGGCATGGGCTCTGTCATTCCAACTTTTACCATGTCCAAGCAGCAACGTGAAAGGAAAATATCATGTGTTTGGATTGGGGAAAAGCACTTGGGCAGGGTGGAGGAGCAGGAGTGGGGTCAGTGGTGATGCTCAGGGCTCAAGGGTCAGCTCTCAAACCACCCCAAACCCTGCTGGGTGTTTGTGCCCTTCTCCCTTTTCTGCAAAGCTCGTGCAGGAAGGGCCTCGGAGCCCTTCTTCCCATGGCTCTGCCAAGTCCTGACATCTCCCATGGATGGGGATCCCCCACCCCCTGGGCTCCAAGCTCAGGCTGGGTTTGATGGATGACCCAGAAACGCTCACATCAGACCTTGGATACACTGCTGCTGTGCAACTCAAAGGGCGGCTTTTATTGAAAAGTTTCATTCAGGGGAATAAATTAAATCCAGACATGTAGAATGTATTTAAACTCTGGGACAGCAGAGACCATTTGTAAATAGAGGCAATCGAAGCAGACAGTGTTTGGGCTATAGTGGAGACATCAAGGGACAGCTGGGAAGATAATGTATCAGAATTATAGAGCAATCCTGTCATCAGTGACCCAAGAGTGTTTATAGGACTCTGCTGAAGCTTTCTGAACCAAAGTGCTGTCCAAAATAACCTTGGCATGAACAAAAAACGGAGCAATTGACTGTCATTAATTATGGATGTGTGCAAAGAGGATATAGCTTTGTGCAAAATCAAATCATTTCAAAACCCCACGGAAAGGAGGCTGCCCCATCAGCAAATGTGGTCCTTGCTCTACCTTTCTCTCTGGGTGATTGAAGACAGGCATAATGAGGTTATTGTGGATGGAAAGAAACGGGCAAGGGCTCAAATGCCAGCAGATCACCAAAGTTTCAAATCAGAAGCACTGCAAATGATTGTGTGGGGTCATCTGCTGTAAATGTGACATGGAAAATGTTAAAACCTCGGTGCACAGCGTGACACAACACACCTGGTTATGAGATAATCCAGGGACTGAGCGGGAGCAACTGCTTTCAATAGCAAGGAAAAAATTATTTCATAGCAATGCAGATGGTCCAGCACACTGAAATATTGTTCTCTTAACTCAGAGTGTCACAGAGCTAAACTCTCTCATTGTCACAGAGAGACAACAATTTGATATAGAAAAATGATGTTTAAAAATGCTAAACTGTGCATTTTAATGAGTTTCATCTCAGAATAAAGGTTATCATGTTTTGTAAGAGATAACAGGATGGCAGGCCCATGGCAGTGGGCACTGCATTGTGTCACCTGTCACAAATGTCATGAGAGAATAAAAGCTGAAGTGAGTATACTCTATAAGAGATGGGTCCTGAATTTTTATATTTTAATATTATAGCCTGATTTTGTTGCCATTACCAATGTTTTGCTTGGATTCAAAACCAAAATAACAGTTCGAATTGTCTTCCAGGGAGGAATTCCAAATTTAATTGGAATTTAGTGATACCATTTTATCTTGACACAAGAGCAGGGCCAGACTTAACTCCTTAAACCCCACTGAAATTACTGGAGGTTTTGAGCAGGGTCTGTTGGAGAAGCCATCAATCAACCCCACTTGTTCTGGCCTCAATGTTTATCATTAAATTGTCCTCAGAACTATTTCGTTGTCTGCCACCTGACAACTGAAACCTGATTTTAGTTCCACCTCAGCTTCCTGCACCATGGCATCAGCTTTCATCCTCCTAATTATTCCAGACTGACATGTGCTGTGGATTATTTGCACTTGTCTAGTAACTCCTAAAGAATGGCATTTAACTCCCAGCCACCACGGGACGTTCAACTTGCACTTTCTGCCGTTGTTGCAGCTTTACAGTCTGATTTTAAATGTCCCATTACATTTTGGGAATCAATGATATTATATATATATATCTTTTTAATTCCTCACAAAGCAGCACTTTACCATGTCCCACAGGCCCCTCAGCCGACCTAGGAAAACCTACACACATTCCCAGCCTTGGCCTGAGCTGAAATGAGTAAATCTTTTCTCTTTTCTCTCTTTCAGAGCTAATGAGCCCTTTCTTTGCCCGGGGTATATTTGCACGGGTCCACTGCCACCACCAAGGCTGGTTTACACCTTGCTCAGGTCCTTCATCTTTCTTCTTTGTTCTTCCAGCACTTTGCTTTGGATCAAACTCACGGCAAACCTTTGTGAAAGAATATTTTCGTGAAAATATTTCCATCCCCACTCAAGAATTTCACCGCCTCATTTTACAAGCAAAAAAGCAAATGCCATTGGTTCATTTTCATACTTCTTCTTCCTAGATAATTAATAATTTTTATTAACATT
>QWTY01015882.1:0-11249 GCA_008033365.1 Pseudorectes ferrugineus | reverse complement strand
TAGCCACTGCGTCTGGAGTAGGACGGTAGGAATTTTTCACCACAGTATATCACCATATGGGATATTGTCAGTGCTGGAAAATTTTCAGAGAGCCGCAACTACTATTGAAAGGTATCCTCATGCTTTAGGAAGAAATGACAACATTCTCAGCACAAGCAGAATTTATACTCAATATCTGTCAGCACTAAGGAAGGTATTTCAAAAAATGGGAGCTAAATAGCCTCGGGTACAATTTTTTTTTTTTTTTTTTAATGAGACAAGGAATTACGTAGTTGGACTGCAGAAAAAGTAAGGAGGATATTCACCCTATGGCAAAACTCGCCAGTTCTCTAGGTGGAAGACTCCAAGTTGCATCATTCTCTCTGTGCCAAATTATAACACATTCCTCCCAAATTTGTTGATCTCTTCGATGTTTTAACGTTATCAACAGATGACGTGAAGCCTTTGTAATATTAAAGAAATGAGAAAGAGATTTCTAGATGTCTGAAGAGCTACATAAGCCCTTTGACCTTTTGTTTTAACTTGACAATTTTATCTATCAAGGTCCTTCATTTAGTATAAAGAAACCTTTGTCTGATAATATGCTTCCTAAGGAAAATTAAACATGTTTTGTTCTCAAGTAACAGCAAAATCATTCAATTAAAATATTCTTTTTGAAAGAGTGTTGAAAAATTGTAGCACAGTAAGATTTTCTGCTGCTGCTGTAATTTGGCTTACCAGCACATGCATATGAGCTTAAATATCATTCTAAACATGATATCTGACCACTGCAAAAGAGAACCAAGCTCTTCCTTGACATGTGAATCAGCCGGTTCTCTGTTGCACAGCTTCCAGAAAAGGCTGGAGATTGGTGCTTCACATCAAAGTAGTAGTAAGAGTGAAGGGAGATGGAAGAACCTAGGAAAATGACTGCTGGAAAACTCAAATTCTTTCTTAGGGTGGGGATATATTGTATCATGCAGAAAAGTTTAGGGATAAGATATTGTTTCCCTGGACCTAATATATTGTTCCCCTGGATTGTTTTGTCCTTCAGGGACGGAAATATTTCTTGCTTCCATAGTCAAAGAGGGTGACCAAGAATAATATAAAGGGAAACTCAGCAAGAGAAAAATACACCATTTAGAAAACCCATGGGCAGAACACTTTTGCAGGGCCTAAATCACGTGCCTGTGAAGTCCTTTTGGTTGACCAGATGAAATGTGCTATGCAAGTTCAAGATATCATTATTTTTCCCTAAATCTCCATGATGCACCTGATGGTAACTGTGCTTATGTATTGTTCTTGAAGTTGGGTTTTTTTGGTGACTTTCATCGTCCTGAGAAGTTGTGGATGTCCCATCCCTGGAAGTGTTCAAGGCCAGGTTGGAACTCTGAGCAACCTGGTCTAGTGGAAAGTGTCCCTGCACACAACAGTGGAGTTAGAATTAAATGATCTTTAATGTCTCTTCCAATCCAAACCATTCTATGGTTCTACGACTCATTCCCTCGGAAAGCCTTAGCCTAAATTCTGAATGATTAGCTGTGTTACAGGGAGGTTGAAAAAGTACTGTCATATTTCTCCATTTCAAATAATCCCAGCTGCTGTATGTGTCTTGAATTTCTACATGCTGTAGAATGGATTTCTCTCTTTCAAAAGTCTGGTTGAATGCTAGTAAGGTACTGTCTAAGTAAGAAAACAACTTACATGTCCTTTTCTTTCTCATTTGATTTCAGATTTTTCAGTATTTACCTGCATTTTTGTAATGGAGTATGAGTTTATTATTTGATTTTGGTAGATCGCTGAAGTCTGTGGCAGGGGAAAAGCTCTGAGGTATAAATGAAAAATTTATTTGCTAACAGGCTGTTACAGATGCTGTGGCAGTTATTCTTCAAAACCAAAATTCAGGTGCTCTGCACGGGTTGACTTACCTTGTAAGATGACACAAAGTTTTGTGAGTTTTTGTCCCAGAAATTGCATGCCTCCTTTGTGGATGGTTAGTTTTAACTGAACAAGTGAAATGAGGTGCCATATGTCAGGTCTGGAGTCATGTTAAAAGCAAATAATTAAAATATATCCCTTCCCTATCAAAACAGATTGTGATATATTTGTGAAAAGAAGCTGAATCTGACATACTATGTTTTGACAGACTTTTGGGACAATGTTATGATTTAACCCCAGCCAGCAACTAAGCCCTACACACAGCCCCTAGATCACTTTCCTGGGTGGGATGGGGGAAACGATGGAAGAAAACTTGTGAGTTGAAATAGAGACAGTTTAATAGGTAAAGCAAAGCCACGTGGGCAAGGAAAGCAAACTGAGAAATTAATTCACCACTCCTGTTGGCAGGCAGGATTTCAGATATCCCCAGGAAAGCAGAGTCCCATCACATGTAATGGTGACTTGAGAAGACAAACACCATCACTCCAAATGTTCCCCTCCCTTCTTCTTGCCCTAGCTTTATATGCTGAGTATGACACTATGTGGGTGTGGGATATCTATTGGGTCAGTTGGGGTCAGCTGTCCCAGCTGTATCTCCTCCCAGCATCTTGTGCACCCCCAGCCTCCTTGCTGGTGGAGTAGGGTGAGGAGCAGAAAAAAGGCCTTGGCTCTGTGTGAGCGCTCATCAGCAATTACAAAACCATTCCTGAATTATCAAGAGTGTTTCCCCAAAGCATAGCCCCATACTAGCTACTATGAGGAAAATTAACTTTCATCTAGCCAAACCCAGCACAATCAGTCATGCTCCAGCAGTATCACATTTAAAAGTTGCAGCTGGGTCACAACAACCCCATGCAGGGCCAGAGGCTGGGGGAAGAGTGGCTGGAAAGCTGCCCAGTGTGTTTGTTGACAGCAGCTGAACATGAGCCAGTGTGTGCCCAGGTGGCCAAGAAGGCCAATGGCACCTGGCCTGTATTAGGAATAATGTGGCCAGCATTAGGGAAGTGATTGTCCCTCTGTACTCGACACTGGTGAGGTCACACCTAGAGTCCTGTGTGCAGTTTTTCGGCTTCTCACTACGAGAAAGACATTGAGGGGCTGGAGCAAGACCAGAGAAGGGCAAGAAGGCTGGTGGAGGGTCTGGAGAATTAAGTCATATGAGGATCAGCTGAGTGAGCTAGGATTGTTTAGCCTGGAGAAAAGTACGCTCAGAGGAGACATAATTGCTCCCTACAACTGCCTGAAAGGAAGGTGTAGCCAAGTGGGGGTCAGTCTCTTCTCCCAGTTACCATGCAACAGAACAAGAGGAAATGGCCTCAAGCTGCACCAGGATAGGTACAAGTTGGACATCAGAAAGAATTTTTTCACTGAAAGGGTGGTTAAGCATTGTAATGGGCTGCCCAGGGAGGTGATGGAGTCACCATCCCTGGAAGTGTTTAAGAAACAGCTGGACATGGCACTCAGTGCTATGGTTTAGTTGGCATGGTGGTTCAGTCACAGGTTGGACTTGATGATCTTGGAGGTCTTTTCCAAATTAATGATTCTATGATTCTCTTCATACAAAACACAAGATTCAAGCTATAATGAATTCATGTTTTATACTGGGAATATAATCAGAGTCACACATTTCTGAATGCCTGACAGGGTTTGAAATCCTTTTAGTTTTATGTTGGTTTCAGGTGTGTAATAGGATAACTCTGCTTTTGCAGATAATTTGCAATCCACTGACTCCAAGTGAGAGGGTTCTAAAAAGTATTTCTTGCAAAAAGCTCACTTCACTGTGTCATATGTCAGAGAATGACATGTAAAACCCTTGGAAAATCACATTTTCACAACAAAATTTTTGACAATGTACCATATGTGGGTGACTTGCAGCTATGCTTTTAACACAAAATATCAGGGAGTACATGCTCAGGGAGTACAGTACAACTGGCAAATAGTGAGATTCTGCCTATTCCCAATTTTCTTGAAAATTTACCTTTGGGTATCATCTTTGTTTACCATTCCTGATGCTGAAATACTTGGCACTTGAGGGCAGGATCCTATTAGTTTATCACAATAGGATACACACACATATGCCTCTACAGATAGCTTGGTAAGCATAGATAGTCAGAAAAACAGGGAAGACTTTAAGACTCTGTAAGCCCAACTCTTCCAAAAAAAGTCTCAAAAATCTCAAAAAACAGCATAAAGGCAACAGAAGTAGCACAGCCTTGTTCCTGCAAGTAAATATGCTTTATGTCTACATGCATGTCAGGTTGGATAGCAAACTTTTATATTTATTATTTCATCAAGGACATCACCATATTCAAAAGGTCTCCTGTTTTTTCTGAAATGCTACCAATTTTTTGAATGGTTTTTGTTCATTGGTTTGAATGAGTGCACAATTAAATTTGAATCATCTGAGGGGTTTTCCAAGGTAAACTGGACAGTTTATCTAAGAAGATTTCCAACACAAGTTGTCCAACTGCACCTATCAAACATTTTTCTCCATCCAGTAGCTTTCTAACACTTAAAAAAAAATGACTGGTTTGTCTAGCTTTCATATACTTAGGCAGCTTGTGTTTTGTGTTGTTTTTAATAAACTATTCTTGCTTATTATAAATTATTCTTGGTGGTTTTATGTTTTTTATGTTTTTCTTCCAATTGCTTGTTCTGTTACTCTATGAAGAACTGAGGTTATGTTGTTTCCTGTTATAGCGTCCAATCAGGAATTCAAATAGGATCCTAGATTCTAGATAAACAAGACTATAGCATCCAATAAAAGATTTTTTTAAACATAGCATACGAAAAATCTATGCAACCAGTACCATAAGTGCCCAAATGATCGTGGCAGATGCCTGATCCAGTCTTGGGTTAAAGGATCTTTTCATTTAACTGATGCAAATACAGTTTCTGACACTGTCGTTCTTATGTCCTCTGTGCAGTAATAATTAGATGGCATATGTGTTGATCTCCATTATCTATTTAATGGTTTACCTATTGTTAAGGTATATGACTAATCATAAATTTTAACAGCCTATATAATCCAAACAGTACCAAGAACTATTTGCATTCAATATCCCATTTTATACTGTAAAAAACTGCATATGCATGTTTGTTTGGTTTTTTTTTATGTTAGTATTGTATGCCAATGGGATTATGGTTAAGGTCTAAACTGCAGTGTTATTTATTTCTCCAAAACAATTGTCTGTAAAGAAATGAAGTTGCTAAGTTACTCAGGAGTAAAGACTGACAGTTTCACAAGCAGAGCTATCTTGAAGGAGTCAATCACAGGCTGGGGTGCAAATGTGAGTGGATAGAAAAATGAAATGGCACAGGTGCAATATGGAGTGTCTGCACACAGGCACACAAGTCCAATTCTTCAGCAATGCTCATGTACTCAGAACAGTTGCACTGTGCACAGTTACTCCAACATATCTGATACTGGACTTTCACAGCCCCCTACACACTGAAGGCCCATTTTCAATTCCCGTTTCCTCTTAGAAAGTATACTTTCCTCTAGAAGTATGTGATATATCAAGTTTTTACTACTTGTTAATTGTGTAGACTTCAGGCATGATCTGCAACCATACACAGGTATTTTACTTCTGCAGAATTTCATGGAAATTAATGGAGTGTGGTACCTAAGTCAGTTTAGTCTAAAGGCATCATTGCTTTATCTTCTGATTCCTGCTATATATAAATGCTTCTCTTGGCATTTTTTTAGTTCATTGTTGTAAGCTTAATAGCTTAACACATTTGAGCAATTTTTCACATTTACAGGTGTATATGTGCTTAAGTATTTTCAAGGTTAAGGTCTAGACAAGATTTGCATAGATGCCTTTCTAAACACTTTGCTGTAGAGCATGTAATTTTAAATACTATCTGTCACTTACTTTCTGCATGTTATATTTATCATGCATACAATTGTAATAATGAGGTGTCTAGGAGTAGATTTTTTTGTTTTGTTTTGCTTTAAAATTTGTAGTTTCAATAGCACTGAAATATTTACAGTGTTAAACATGGAACAGACATTATTTTTTTCAATCTGTACTTTAATTCCTGTACTGTATTTTCTTCTGTAATTTTTGCTATAAATAATAGACTTATATGAAAAGAAAAACATGGTTTTTTTTCTCCTACAATGAAAATCTCTGCTTCCAGGCTAACGAAAAACCTATTCCAGGCTCTGGCTTCTGATTTTCTAAGTGCCATTAAATTCCTTTTTATACATCCCCAGTCATTAGTAGCTAAAACTGCTGACATAGTAATTTACACATTATGAGCAGAGTAGGTAAAGGAATGCATATTTTTATTTATTAATGGTATCATGATGTTAACAAGATCTTCATAATCCACAAAGCCTGCATATATGGTAATATTTTCCTGATTAAAACCAGAATATTTCCCATTACAATATGACAGCTGAACAGGCACAGGTACCTCAGCCTGTCCTCACAGGGCAAGTGCTCTCATCCCTGAACATCTTGGTTAGTCATTTGCTGATCTCCACACTGTTTGCTGATTTCCTTCCCACACTGGGATCCCAAAGCCAGATGCAGTACGCTGGCTGTGTCTACAGAGTGCTGACTGCAGGGCTGCTGTGGGACTGGGCCAGAGTGGGAAGTAGGTGCAAAGATCAGCTAATGCTGAATCCACTTCTCATCACTGCAGCAATTTTGTTATGGATTCTCATATCCATGCACACATATGTATTGAAACTACTGCATACAGATCCTCCTAAAGCCATAAGAGAAGCACATAAAGTTTTATGTCTCTTCTTTCTGGACAGTCTCCATCTTCAGGATGGCTAAAAGGCAGCCTAAGAACAGTATAATAAAGAGTAGCTGAATTTGGAGTTGTAAGAACTCAGTAGTGACCTTGTTCCCACCATTTTTTTTTGCCACTTTCTCACTATGTTTGTTCCATAAACTGTAAAATAAGGCTAATGAAACAGGGTGTCCTGTTTAAAATGCTTGGAGCAGTTTCACTGAAAAGTGATATAAAATTGCTAGCAGTGGTGTTACACTGAGCAGTCTGAGGATGCTCATTCTGCTTTTACAGATATTGTGATTTACCACCTTAGTCTGAGGAGAGAGGCAATCTTGAAACTTCTAGCATTCCTAAATTTGCTAGGATTTTTTCATGCACACGGATAGCATTTTAATCACGCTGCTCATTTAATCTCTTATGTTTGTGATTTCCTCCTTACTGATGGAGCAGCTGATATGTAGAAATTCAATTAATTTGCTTTCATCATCTGTTACAGTTTAACCAACCTTACAGGGAACATTTGAGCACAGAGATGAAGATGGTTGAATTCTATTCTATATTTTGGATAGAGAGTCATAGTCCATTAGAAAGCCCAGGCTGGTCACATACTTTTACCCAGGCAGATCATTCTACTACAGTTTTCTTTATGATTTAAATCCTTTTTTAGTACAATAGATAACCATGTACCATTATTGTCATGTCTAGCTTTCTGGTTTCACTTTTCTTTCTCTAAAGGTTTTTTTATCAACTAGCACTCTTCAAGTTGATGTTACACAGAAAAACAAAAGATTACAGCTTTCTTGTGACAGGGATAATATATGTGGACTTGCTTTTGCACTATATTCATGAGGTTAAATTATCTAGTACTCACTCTTTCTTCATTATTATCATCTTCATTTTAAGTCCAGAGACCTTTTCTCTATGAGCAATGTCAGTGAAAAACCATGTATGGATAAAAATTTTTCTGCCCAAGAAGTGCGTAGATCTCTGTTTACAATTTAAATCCCATTTATTATATCCCAGGAGAGCCTAATTGGGATGTAGCATAGCTTATGTTTAACCTTCCTTCAAATAAGGAAGAGTTATAAGCTTCATTAACTTGGGGATGTATTTTGGAAAAGTGTGTTGTCTAAAAAATTACCACTGAAGGAAGCAGAACAGTGCTAATTAATGAAATGAATTTCAGGGAAGTCAAGCTTCTTCTAACTAACTTCTCAGTTAGTTCAAATGATTTGTCAAATATATATACTGACAATTAATAGCTCTCAATTACATATATATATATGTATATATATATAAAATCAAGATTGTTATTCTCTCATTTAACTACCAAGATGAACCTGAGAAAGTATGGTGTCAACACTGTGTAAACTGACAAAGGTCATGAGGTTAAAAATTCATGAGATAATTCAATACTGAAGGTCTCTAACCTTCTGCTGAATCAGAGTGAGCTATGGTATCAGACCAGGTTTATCAGGGCTTTATCCACTTGGGTCTTGAAAAGCTGCTTATTTGAAGGAAAATACTACTCACTACTGAGTGGGTAGTTTTTTAAAAATAGTTCAAAATTCAGCGTTTTCACTAGAAATTAATGTCTGAAGTAGGACACAGTCACACCCAGTAAAGAATTTCAAAGGAAATTACCTCTTTTAATTTAGGAGGCAAATATATATTAACAACTACCCCTTGGAAGAAATTAGGTAAATTCACACTAGAAAATAATTGTTGTGACTTTCTGATAGTCAGGGAACAATTCCCTATGGAACAATTTACCAGGGCTTCTGCATTTGGATTCTTCATCTTATTCATAATAAATTCTTATGCTACAGCTAGGTATTGTTTTAAAAGATAAGCCTTAGTTCTAACAGGACTAAATTTTGGAAAATCCTGTAGTTAATTAGATCAGACTATCTCCACGGGGTGATCTTTTATTCTTTATGACACATGAAAAATTTGTGATGATTAAAATTACAATCTTAATATGATTACTTACTTGTCTTTACATTAATAAGACATAATCTTTCTTTTTGTAAGAATTCCTACTCCACAGAAACGACTGGTGATTCTATAAGCACAGCACAACTTAAACATTATTTATATTAAAACTAAGTAACTTCTAGAAACCTGTAGCTTGTGCACATTCTAGCTGTACAAATATATAACTCCTAAGTCCTAGAATGACACCTGTCATTGACATTAGCAATAGATGTGAATGCTACGGTAGAAAAAGCTTGAATTTCAAAACAGGATGCACACAGGCTGCATTTCTAATCAAAATAAGCAGAACAACAGAAGGACAGTCTAGTTTAAACATGTCTTTGTAGTTTCTCCTTTAAGAACTTTCTGAAGGTAACTTCAGAGCAATTTCAGAACTTTCAGAAAATCTTGTGCTAAAGCATCGACTCCTTGATGAAGGAAAGATCAGAAGTTAATCAGTGCACTTTCCTATTTAAATATAAGGATATAAATATATAAAATTGGAAGTATAAAACGTGAAGGGGTTAATTTAAAGATGGTATCCACTGTAGAGCTAATTATAAGTAAAACTACTGAAATCATTAATGCACATGAATGTCTACTTGGTATTTCAGGCATTTTTGTCCTTGTCTCAGGCAGCTTTTCTGTTTTAAGTACTAACTAGAATATTTTTTAAGCAACTTAAATAAATAACAATTAAATCTATTTTCTTTTTATTTTTCCCCCTAATAGTCCTTTTCCCTTGTTTCTATGCCTGTGTAATTTCTTTCCTGCATTATCTCTCCTCGATATGGCACTAGAGCCCTGATATGTATAACTCCGAGCTTCCCAAATTCACTGAGGCTGTTCTCCAGTTCGAAGTAGAACTGTTCATACAAGCAGAATTGTTTGCAGGACTGTGATGTTGATGTGGGGAACAGGAGTAGCAGGTTTTTGTGGTGGGATGAGCCCAGCTAGGTGACAGCAATGCTCAGGAATGTATGCACACACCACTGGCTGTTAAGTTAGGAGGACTTCTTTAAAAAACAAAACAAAACATTTTTTTCCTGTATCTCAACTTTAATTGAAGACCAGAATCTCACACCTGACATATTTTTGGAAGAAAAATGCCTTTACAGTGTTATGTTTAACAGCCTCATGATCTATCACAAATGTGGGCAGTAGTAACAGCTGCCAGCAGGTTTCTTGGACAGAGGACTGTACAGTTTTCCAAATTAGCAGACATTGAGCATTAGCACAACATTTGCACGTAGTTTCAGGCACAATTTTAAATAACTTATTCCAACCATTCAGTGAAACAGGAGGCCTCTGGAGCTCTTTACACTTTCTTCTTCCCTTCTTTCTGCTGTTTCATATCTGGCAACAAACAAGATCACTCAGGTTTTTTTCCATCTTAGGGCACAGAGGTGAACTTACTACCCTCTGGTTTCAGAGAGTATGTGCCAGGTCTGGCTGGGATGGAGTTAATCTTCTTCATAGCAGCCCATATGGTTCTCTGCTTTGAACTGGTGTCTAAAACAGTGCTATTATCTCATCAATGTTTTGGCTGTTGCTAAATATTACATGAACACAGTCAAGGATTTTTCTCCTTCCCTCACTGCTACCTCCTCCCTTTTTCCTCTTAGTGAAGGGGTGGGCAAAAAGTTGGGAGGGGGAAGCTGACCCATAGTGACCCAAAGGGATATTCAGTATGATAAGATGTTGTGGGAAAGTAGAAGAAGGGGAAAGTCTGCGCCTCTTGAATTTGTGTTCCGAAGCAATTGTTATTGTGTACTGAGGCCCTGCTTTCCAGAAAGGGGCTAACGGGAAGTAGCGAGCAAATTGCTCTTACTGCTTTGCTGTGCACAGTTTTGCTTTCATTATCAAAATTGTCATTATCAAGATGCACAGGCCTTTCAACCTTATTCCTATTTTTACCCCATCTTGTGTGAGAAGGGCAAGAGTGAATGGCTGTGCCAGTGTTTGGAAGTTGGCCAGGATCAGTCCCCTCCAAGGTACGTGCTCAGCTTTGGTAATACAGTTTCAAAGTCTCTGTGTGCACATTTGAGGAGACATGCAAGCTCTTAGATCTGCTCTGCTCTCTCTTTAGTGGCCCTTGACAGGTATAGTCCACTGAGCTAATAGCTTCATGAAGTTATGACCTAAAAGCATCATGATTTAATTTCCATAAAATTGTAGAACCTTGTAGCCTTTACCAAAAGAGACAGCAAGTACTGGGATTTGGTTTACCCTAAACCTCTGTTGTATGACCAGACATCATCTGCAGGATTGTCACCAAATCCCATTTTGTAATCTGAGGAGGATGCATGGGTGTGGGTGGTGCTGATCTTTGATTGTCTTCAGTTGTCAGGGTAAGAGAATGACGCTGACCTCGAGTGGACAGCCCGAAACCACCCACCCTCAGCGTCAGTAAGGGAATCGCTATCCCACTGACTGCCTCGAAGTGCCTCAGGCGAGGGCTGCACCCAAGTGCGGGTGTAAGCAGCAGCGCAGGGAGAGTAAAAGGAGTAAAGAGAGAGGACCCTGGTATGCAATCTGGCAAGGTTTAATAGGGAGCAGGGAGAAATAGGGAAAGCTGCCAGGGGAGCAGGGACCAGAAG
>QWTY01015881.1:0-12673 GCA_008033365.1 Pseudorectes ferrugineus | reverse complement strand
TAATACCTGTGCACCAGGAAAAAAAAGAAGTGGATTAGGAAAGGACTTGAAAAACATGAGACTGGGAAAAAGGAATGAGTTCTTAAATTACCAGGTCAGGCAGAAATGCTTAAGAGAAAAGTAAGATACTTAGTGAAGTAATAAATAATTCCTTTAACTGGTTAGAATAAAACTGCTACAAGGACCTGGGTCTTCAGGATGTTGGCATAATTAACCATATGATAGTCTGTTTAAATAGGCTGTTCTTATTAACCATCTGAAGAAATGTCAGAAAAGGAATGAGGACAACACTAGATTATGCTGAGCCTGAGCATTATCTTCATTCAACTGGAGAGCAGACAATTTCACTGTCCTGGCTGAGGTTCACCCCATATTACCTTTCCCATTAGAAAATTTCTCCCAGCCCATTCTCTTTACAGCTCATGCTTTCCCCTTTGCAGACCCACTCCAACTGCAGCTCGAGGCTTACACTCAACCCAAACCTGAATCCTACCACTAAAAATAACCATAATCTGAGGATTATCCTTCCACACATGGCAATGGTAATGGCAACTAGCCATTAGCCAGGAAAAAGGCTTTTACAACCCCGGTGTCTCCACAGCCCACACTTCCTTTTGGGTGCTCTTTTCCAGCCCCCTTGCAGCTGCAGCTCTCTAGGCTCTCTCTCAACCCCAAACCTAACTTTTACTTAGGCTGAGCCTGTAAGAAAGGCCCCCAGTTACTGTCCAGATGAAAAATTTCTCAAGACACAGGCCTCTCTGCAGACTACACTTCAGTAACACCACTTGTGACAGGACTTTATTAAATATTGGAGTTGTGAGTGGACATTGTACCTCCAAACCTCTGACTTTCTTCATTTTCTTTATTTATAAGAAAACATTTATATTCAGTATGTTTAATCAGGCTGATATGTTTGGGCAGGATTTCTAAGAGAAGCAGTCCAAAATGAGGTAACTGTTGAAGGTTTCTTTTTTGGGCAGATCACTAATTATTTGTATAGCAGAAAGCTTCTGAATAATTCCTCCAAAGCAATAGCAATCCATGAAGTGCAAAATCACAGGAAGAAGCAATACCTGTATTCAAAACGGACTCACCAGGAAAGAGGAGAAAGAAGAAATTACTCTTGAAGACACACATTTCTATCGAATATTGAATGATGAAATTGAATTTCTAGGCAGTGTTTTCATCCTGTTTGCATTAATAAAACAAACAAAAATACCCCCAAAATCTGATGAGCTAAGATTCTGAACTTAGAGGGCTAAATGTGGAATAATGCAGACATTCATTACCTTATCTTAGTTCTTTTACGCTGGCCTGGCTGTGTAGATCAGCAGAAACTCTCTCCTCAATACCTTTGCATGAAAGCCCCTGGGTAGGAATAACCAGTGGGGCACAGCAAGATGGGCTGAGGTGCTGGAACTACTCCCCATGGCCTTGGGTTGCAAGTGCCCACATGAGGCTATCAAATACCCACTCTGTACTCATGAATGAATCACTCCTTTGCCATAATTTGCTTAACCAATGCTGCTGGGCACAGATTTTCAAAGGATTTGCATCTGTTTTCTCCAAATTAAAATATGGCCTTTATAAAGCAAAGTTTTCTATCAGTTCATCGCTAAATTTTCTTTCTCCTCAACAAAAACAAGGAAAAGTAGTCCAACAGTATTCCTTTTATATAACTTTTTCATCAGCAAGATGCCCCATATCCCACAAGAGGTACTAATTTATTTATTTAAATAAATCCAGCAATGAGTGATGGCAGGGTAGGTAAAGTCCTTCCAATGGGAAATGTTCTCCTTTAGCTGAAAACTGGAATTTCTGAAGAAACTACAGTGAAGCAAGATATTTTATTTCATCAGTCAAATTAATTAGATTTATTTATGCACATGCCTTTCAAAATTTTAATGAGACCTAAACTTTTAAATCTCTGCCCTGCTAAAAGGGCTTTTATCTTCATTGTCTGGAAGAAAAATAAATTATTAATTTATGAAAATAGCAAGTTACAGCTGGACTTTCCTGCTATTTTATGTTGAGTGTTTACCACTAGGAAGTTATTGTGCAATAACAAAGCCCTTGAGTTTTTAATACAACTCAGAGTTATTGAAACTCTCACTGTAAGCTGTTTAGTGGTACTTTCTAGAGGACAACAAGCCAGAAAGGAATAAAACATCTGTGGTTTTTATATGTATGATTTTGGCTGCGATATCTATAACGCCTTCCATTTTTTAAGAGACGGGAGATGCTGCTGGCCTCGCCGTCAAAGTACTGCTGTGGCCAGAGGAGAATCCACAGGGGCTGTGACTTCCCCACCAACTTTGAGAAGCAGCTTCCGAAGTGGCCCAGGCACTCCATTATCTTCATCCAGGCTTGGTTCTGCTTCTCCTCAAATCAGTGGGAATTTCTGAAGTCTATTGAAAAGGAATCAGGACCTGTGAGGTCTTGGGTCAATGCAGGGTCAACAAGGTGAAGTGATGTGCTTTTTAAAACAATGTGTAACTCAAGCACTTTAAAAGTTAAACACCTGGATTCAGAAATGTCAAAATTAAAGCCCTGTGCACAGCTTCCATTCTCCTTTATATGTGTGCATTGCAATATGTCCTATACAATGATGTTCTGCTTTCTCTGGGAGATACTTTTTCTCTCAGATGTACAGGACAGATGGAGAATATGGCAGGAATGTGTTTGGGATGACTTGGTTTCTGTATAATCTTTCTTACCTCACACATAAAATTTGGTTGGCAGAGGATGAGTCATGAAATATGGGGAGAAATGTGCTTGCAGGTCTTGGCTATGATCTTAATTGTGGCATTTCCAGGTATCTCGTGTTTGGTTATTTATGTGAAGTAATAAAAAATAAACCCAGATTGATCTTGATGCTGTTGCCTGCATAATTTTTGAAAGCAAACTGAGCTTTCACACATTTGCCCCTATGACACTGGCGTGGAATGACAGCAGTGACTCCTGGATTCATTTATTAGATTTCTTGGGCTGTTGAGTTCAAGCAGTCAGTAAACAATTAAGCTGTTCTCTTTTTTCTGCATGCCACCTTTAGAGGGAGAGCTTACACTTTCCCAGAGAGATTATATTTTGAAGACTTGGGTCTGAACTTTCTGCTGCTTATACTAAAAATCCAGAGGAACCAATTAAATGCAATTTTTCAAGAGTAATATTTATAGGTATCAGAGTTAAGCATACAGACAATTTTCCTTTGGAAATCACTGTAGTCAAATGGACAAAAATTTAATTGAAGATAAATTTCCTATACTGTAGAACTGAATCTGCAGGACTTAGCTGCCACAGGATCCTAGGTCAGGATATGCAGGTTTGATTAATATTTTAATTAACTGTTAAATTACCACCATTGAAAGAGTTGAAATCTAAAAGGCTTCCAGAAACCCAGGGCAGTTTTTTGTTTCCTTGCTTTCCCCTGACTCCCAAGGTAACAGATGTATGATGAGAGCTGAAGGAGGAGAAGGTCATGGAGGTATCCTGCTAAAGAGAGTAAAAGCGCAGTATTGATGGAATACTTCCAAGCTTTAAAAGCACATATTCAATAAGCTTAACTAGTTTTATCAGAATTTTGTCCTAGAATTCAGTAGTGCCCAGCGACAGGACAAGGAGCAGTGGCCATAAACTAAAGCACAAGAAGTTCCACCACAGCATAAGGAAGAGCTTCTTTACATTGAGGGTGGCAGAGCACTGGAACAGGCTGCCTGAGGAGATCGTGGAGTCTCCCCCTTTGGGGACATTCAGACCACACCTGGACACGTTCCTGTGCCACATGCTCCAGGTGACCCTGCCTCGGCAGGGGGTTGGACTGGATGATCTCCAGAAGTCCCTTCCAACCCTAAGGATTCTGTCATTCTGTGATTTCAGTATGTTTCTAAAAATTAAAATAGGTTTAGAGTCCAGCACTACATTTTTCTAAAAATCTCACTTCCAAATGTTAGAATCATCAGGTGATTTGAAGACATGCTTGGTAGGACTATTGCTGGCATTAGCAGAATGATAAATTTTAGATTAATTGCCATCCCAAGGTTGTAAAACTGTTCAAAATCTCACCAAAACTCGAGCTGAGAAAGATAGGACACGGAAAATATTAACCTGAAAAAAGATAGCTTCAGCTGTTCCAAGCTGACCAGGCCCAGGGATTGAAAGGAGTGTGGGCAACATCTCTTGGCCACTGCAGATGCCACAAAACTGGCAAAACTAGGTCATGGTGTCCGCAGACCTTACTTAGGATATCTGCTGCCCTCTAACAGCAAAATTTAGGAATCACAAATCGGTTTTGCTAGTGAACTGGAAAACACAGGACCAGCTCCTGCTCTGAGCTGCACTGTCTCCTGTACCTGCAGAAGTGTGCGCTGCTTCTGTTTCGCTACAGCTTTAGCAGACAACCTGCACGTGGCTTTTGCCTGTCACACATCACTCCTCTGATTTTAATCAGCCCTCAGATTAATGTGGAATAAATGCAGGCATTCATTACCTTATCTTAGTTCTTTTATGCTGGCCTGGCTGTGTAAATCAGCAGAAACTCTCTCCTCAATACCTTTGTGTAAAAGCCCCTGAGTAGGAATAACCAGTGGGGCACAGAAGATCGGCTGAGGTGCTGGAACTACTCCCCATGGCCTTGGGTTGCAAGTGCAAGGACTATCAGTAGGTGCACAGCTTGGACTCTTCTCCCCAACACCACATTTTAAACCAAAACCAACCTTTCAAGGGAAAAAGGGCCTTTTGGGTTGGTTTTTTGTATCCCCTCCCTCAGTAGCTCTGCCTCCTGCACACAAAGTCTGATTGCTACTGAGTGAATTGCAGTTGTATTTGTTAAAAAAACCCCTCCAAACTAAATTTCAAAGGCGTGTTACCTTCCTGAACCTGTGAAAAACAGTGCAGAGGCTAAGGTAGTAAGGCTAATACCTGTGCTACAGAACTCAGGATATCTTCTCCCTAGAACCACACGGATGATGTACAAAGAATTTATACCATTTCTGAGATGAGCTTGTGAAGAGGGATCTGTGTTAGCTACTCAATTTGCTTCCACTTTATGATTTTAATACTCTGATTGACTCTTGAAAGGGCGAGAGCATAAATAAAAACACAGGAAACAAAGTTTTCTTCCTGAAACCTATACAAGTACAGTAGCATAAAAAGGGGGTTAGTATTTTTTTATGGTTTGAAATTAGTATAATAGGTATATTCAAGCAGGATCCTCTTGAAATGTTCGTTTAAAATGCCAATTTAGAAAGCCATTTATGTAAGTACTGTAATTGCACTCTTGTTCTGCATGGCAAATGCACGCTGTTCTGTGCAAACAGTTTGAAAAGGTGAAGAGAAACTCTTTCCCTGCCAACCTAATTTCTTTTGAGAATTTATTTTTCATGCTGTGTAGTTCTTCAAATCTGAAGGAGAAGTCTAGCTAAAATAATGAAGCTGAGCAAGACTGTCATCCAGTATTTGGGTTCCAGTTTTAGAAACTAAGCAGCTAATGCTAATGGGATTAACTGTTAGCCCACTGGCACACTTGGTGATTGTGACACTGGCCAATCTAACGAGCCCATGGCACTATGAAGGTAAATAAATTACACAGAGCTTAAAGCTAGCAGCTGCTCTGTCCTCCCTCTTTATCTAGACATTGTTTATTCCTCTCAGGAGGCACAAATAATGCAATTTTCATAGTTAGAGCTGAGATCTGGACCCCTAACCATGTCATCCAGCTCAGCAGTACACAGCTGCTTGCTTTGTGCATGCAGTACATCATCTCAGAGGCTTTTATGGATGTTCCCTTTCCTTATGTCTTCTAACAATGAGAGAATGACTTTGGTCTCTCTGCTTCTCTGGAGTTACAAATAGAAATAAAAAAAAGTTAGAAAAATCCTGCAGAAGTGAACAGATGAATCATATCTTAACTGACATTAATTCTCCGTGATTATAATTGGGGATTTAAAAGACAAATTGCTATTTGCTTAGCATTTGAGAAAAAACACATCCACAGATCTTTAAGTACACCTTAATAAATGGCGCTCTGATTTTGATATGATTCATTACCTCAGTTAGGTGATAGAGGAAGCACTTCAGCAGAAATATTATGCCTGAAGACATAATCCAATTTGCAAGTCCAGTCACACTGACCACATCCACAGCATTTAAAATAATAGGTAGTGCCAGTCGCATTTCTGCTCTGGCCATGAACAATCATTGCCATGGATTAAAGAGCCAAGAGGACTAGGAAAACTTTTTCCTTTCTAAAATATCCATCATTTCATGAAAGGAAATGAAATCCTGAGATTTCATTTAATTTCATTTCATTATGTTTAATTTATTTTCTTTTTTTAAAAATTTCATTACTTTTCCTTTTATTCTGTGAAGTTTCATTTAATTTCATTTCGTTCTTTGTCATTTCATGAAGGGAAATGAAATCTCAAGATTTCATCTAATTCCCAATCCTTCCCTTCCATTTCAACTTTTGATATTTCATTTCCTTCCATGAAATCCTGTCATGATTTTCCAGGAGCTCACTACAGATTTGTAACTTTCTCTGCATGTGTGGATAAGCCTCTTGCTACCTGAATAACTGTTAGGAATAAAACCTCTTCTGAGGGTGAGAAATTCAGTTGTTTCATTCTATGGGGTTTTTCCTCCATATGAAAAAAAGGAAATAATTTAGAGATTGATGCAGAAACACGAAAGAGAAATTACAGACAACATTATGTAGCTGTGTACATCTCCAGGATTTACTTCCATTAGTTTTACTTGTGATCTTGTCATTTTCTTCCTGCTTCTGAATGTGTGAAATAATAAATTGAATGCGCCAAGGAAAGAATAGTAGTTCACAAGCTGCAGTTTTGCACAAAGTTTTCAGGTACTACCACTTTCCTCAGCTGGAAAGGGCAGCATGGCTTGCAAACAAATTTCAAGGTTCTCAAAAAATCACTGAAGTGCAATGCTGAGGTGTAGGGCTGAGATCTGTTCTTAAGCTATGGATAAAAACAAAACATAATGCCTGGCTGTGCAGCTTTCTCTGGCACAGATGAGATGGGGATTTCTCTCTGTGTGTACAAAAATTTGTCTAATGACTGCTGAACATTCATTTCAGACAAAAATGTAAAAAGGCACTATATAAAAGTATTTGTTCAGGATCTGCTTTTTACTCTGTCGCAGCCTACCTACCTCTATGTAGAGTGGATCTGCAATCACAAGTATTTTCATGTACTGTTCAGTTCATGTGATCATCTAAGTTACTGCAGAAAATAACTATATTCAGCTCTTACAGGTCTTTTAACTAGAGACACCTTTTAGGCAGAGAGTTGATAGTGAACCCAATTTTTATCATGGCCACAGAAAACCAGCCATGTCAAGCTGTCTTGCACACCCCTGTGGTTTGGCAGCTCTGGCCCCCTTGCTGCTTTGCACTCCAGTGTAGATTTCCCTACAAGCCTTTGTGGGTGGCTATTCTCTCTCTAGCCAGCTGTCATGTTACATATTTTGTGTTACATTGGTCATAAAACTTTTGCACAAAACCAGTATTGTACACATAAACTTTAGGGAAGCATTTCCCCAACTTCTTATGAATGCCTGGGCAGAGACTGCGTAGAGACTGGTCCTTTTTCCTTCTGGTGACAATCACAGACAGGCGATATGACCTATATGACCATATTAACTATGATAGCATGATTTTTGTTTATTAACCACTCTTTACTATTCTCTATACTTTACTTCCCTCTTTAAAAAGAAACCAAGGGGAAAAAAACACCTAATCAAAATTGAGCAAAACTCCCATGTCAAGTAACTAGTCACAGATCAGAAATATGTTGAAGAGATGTTAGAGAAAAAATTCTAGGTCAAAAATTATTCGTACAAACAATTCTGCAAGTACTCAGAAATCAGGCCAGGTTTGCAAATAATTTGTGAACTGAACAAGTAAAAATTGAAGTGGATAAGATTTTTGCAGGGAATGCTCTGACTACTGGAAGGTATCCCATTAAATCCACAATACATGCTGAATTTCTCAGCCCTAATCCCCCAGATGGCAGTCTGAACTCATTCTCTGAGATGGCAGATTTGCTCTGCTGACATTCAGGTTTTCTCTCATTAAGGATCATGAAGATCAGGCATCCTTTCTTTTCTATAGCTCTTCTTTTCTATAGCTCTCCCTGATATTTCTCTCAGATCTGTAACATCAAAGTCTTACTGAAATGAATAAAGAATTTGAAAAGATGAACTTCAAATATAGAAAATGAGTATTCTTTTGCTTGATTGGTAGTATGGTAGCAAAGCAGGAATGATACTCCATCCATGGATGTCAGCTGCATTCCTAACAATACCAAAACCAAAAGAGAGGTCCCTAAATTTTAAGAGCACCTCTCTAGAGATGTCTACCTTACATGCTGAAAACCCATATATATAATATTTTATTGAAACAACCAATTATTTTTTTAAAAAGTATTTCTGAGATACGAATTATGTAAGAAATCCATCCAACTGGATTCTGTCACTGAATAAGCCTATGAGATTAAACTATTATGCTTTATTTAAAACTCTAGGTAGTATCTGGGAGTTGTCTGAAGAGATATTTGTGAATTAAGATCTCTAGAAATCTATTGCAGACATCTAAAAGCAGGAAAGAAACAGAACAAATTATTGACTAATACCCACTACAAGCAAAGCTGCACAAGTGAAAAGCAATCACCCTTACTTATTTCTCTAAGCTTTTGTTTTCAATGTTCTAAAGACCAGGAGACAGTGTTAAGTTTGTTCAGATTCCCTCACATATTAATTGCAACAAACAGTTCTTGGCCTGTAAATTTTCCAGTCTAAATATACAATATTTGAATTCTCATTCACATTGATTTGTCATAACTAGACCACAAATTCAGTGTGGTACACATATGCTACATGACTGGTGGGGATGTAACCAGGAGAATCACAGTTATAGTACAGGGGTTTTTTTTGATAATGTTCTTCAATATTTGCATGCTTTTTTCCTGAGACTACTTCAGCCTGTGAAACAGGTTTCTGAAATATTCATGAAAAGTGAACATAGATGGGAATAAATACTATTTCAATGAATTAAGGACAAAACATTAATATGCTCAGAAAAACTTGCATAGTTTTTGCTTGGCCTTCATATCTCTAGAATAATAATGTAAGATATCAAGCCAAATAGCCAACGTGTTTTTTTATGGAATGCAATGATTCAGATTCTCATTGCCCGGGAATTCAGGCAGTACTAAAGAATGAGATTTGGCCACGCTTAATTAGCACAGAACGTCTTCGTGGAAGAAAAATTCTTTATGAGCTATGCATGAATGCTGAGTGACATTGTTAGGGTTACAAAAAATATATGGTGAGTCCCCAGTCAGTACGCAGTCACCTGAGACTGCTGCAGCCTTGATGTCACTCAAACCAGCATGGCTTAAGGAGTCAATGGAGGTAAAAATTTCCCAGGACAAAAAACTGGAATTATTAATTTCCAGCACTTTTCCTTACATGTTCTTTATCTCCCATTAAAGGTGGCTGTGAGGCTGTGTTTAAATCGGGACCAGTGAGAGGCTGAGGTGAAAGGTTTTGTGGCAGCACTTTTTGTTCTCATGTTTCTATTATGATATTGTCCTTGAAGACCCCTGGACTGGAGCTTTGCAGTGTTGGGTGACATACAAGCACAGAGACAGTGCTTGCCCTGAAGAACACCTCACTCTCTATGTATTCTTCCATTTAGGCCACACACATCATTTCCTCTTTGCTTCGAAAATTCCCTCTTCTGTTTGGACACTCTCTGTTCTCTAGTGTAAATCACAGCTGCCTTTTATTTAATTGTTTTTCCTTTCTCCTGCCTGTTCTTCAGTTGTACCTTGTCTTCATCAAAACTAATCTAGTTAATTCTTCATTTTCAAACCAGGCTGTGGCGCATGGTCCACAGCTGCTTAGCAACAGCTCCCCTCCGCATGCAAGGACAAGGGCAGGCAGGGATGTCAGCCTGGAAGTCTGGTCCACGAAGGTGAGAAAAAACAGGAAAAAGACAGGTTGTCTCCCTCTGGGCTTTAGTGCTGCACATCCTACTGCTACACGCTGGCAGAAATGTCAGAGGGGCAGGGTTTGCTTTCATTACCACTACTGGCTTTTCAGATAAAAAATCCTGTCTCAGCATGTGATAGGAATCAAGTATGCACAAAAGAGTATGTTCCGGATGCATGTATGGGTGATGTAAACCATTCCTATATTAAGCACTAGGCAAGGTTTACAATTACTCAAATCCCAACACTCACAACTTTACATAAGCCTGAAATGTACCAAGGAGGAATGTGGGTAGCTTTATTATAGAGAATTTAGGGGACTAACTGTTGCAATCTCAAACCAGGAGGTCTGGCACTTTCAAGATGGATATGAGCGATTTATGGTACAGATCTCTCCCCAGACAGACTTCCAAAAATGCAGAGGAAACTGTGGGAAGAAAACGTTGTGTGCTTTCACCATCCTCTGTAAGTAAGTGTATGTGGGAATGTACCTTGTCTCTCTGTTAAAACTCTGTTTACATCACATCCTTGGGTAAAAATCAAGAAATGCAAATGATAAGGCTCTGAGGGGACAGCATTAATAACAAATAGTCAGTGATTTTAAAAGATTCAGGTTATCTTAAAAATCTTATTACTTCAAAGACATAAACCTGTAGGATGAGTTTGGGATTCAGGTTATCTAGAGATTGGGTTAAAATATTCTTGTAACTGAAGGCCAGGATAGTAAACACTCCAGAGGGCTTTGTAAATAAATCTCAAGAATAGTCAGATTGAGACACTAGTCTTCGTGCCTTCCACATTACCTCAAGTTGCAAAGAATGAATTTGGAACAAGGCACAGCCAGAATTTTGCTAAGCCTTCCAGGCTGTTGTAGATTAATTTCAGCTGGAGATGACTGCAGTGGCCCTAAGTATGTAGAGAGGAGAAAACATTTCTTAAATCCAGACTTAATCCAACTCAGAATGATCAGATGAGATATGCTGTCTGGCCCATCCCATCTTCACCCCTATCCTGCCTTTGCTGTGAATCAGAACACTCAGTCTAGGTACAAAATGGAAGGAATTTCTCCAGCGTGTTGTTTTTTCTCCAAAATAAAGGTTTAGAATTCTTTTTCTATATGCAAGAAGTGCAATATATAGGAAAAGAGAACTATCAGGTGCATCTTACCATCCTCTGTTCTTCAAATACAACCTTTACTAAATTTCATGAACTGTGACAGCGATAAGGAATCGTCATGCTCCTGGTCCTGCCCCCATCCTGCCTCGTGCTCATGTAGGAGCTTGCAACAAAGAATTCAATGCCTTGCCAGCTAAGTCTGTTACAGATATCCCAAGAGAGAATACTTTGTGACAGCTATTTTTATATTTTTAGATATATATTTATACTTTGTATACTTGCTCTCTCCCCACGAGTACTAACGACACTACGCAGAAGACACTAATGCATGTATTTGATAAGGTGATTATTTGTATCAAGTTGACTTTATGGTGTAGATGTGTCTGCTGTGACTATTACTAAATTGCTAGTTTCATTTTCACTTATTATCAAAGACCAAATGTGGAACTCTGCATATGACAGTACATTCACCCTCATTTATGCTAATTAACATTAATGAATGACAGCTGGCAATCATCAGTGCTGCTGAAGAAGGCAGACTTTTACTCACTGTACTCCACAGATCATAGGATAGTTTGGATTGGAAGGGATCTTAAGTATCATCTAGTTCCTATGGGCAGGGACACCTTGCACTAAACCCAGTTGTCCAGAGCCTGGCTCAAAAGCTGTCACTGAACTCTTCGAGGGATGGAGCATCCACAGCTGCTCTGGGCAACCCATGCCAGTGTCTCAGCAGCCTCACAGTCAAGAATTCCTTCCCAATATCTCATCTCAAGCTACCCTCTGTCACTGTCAAGCCATTGCCCCTTGTCCTATCAGCACCTGCCCTCGTAAGAAGGCTCTCTGCAGCTTTCTTTAGGCCCCTCTTCTTGCGGGATGAGGCTGTGCAGTCCCCGGGGAATTTCACTGCCTCCCTGCTCTCTGCAGCCTTTTTCCCCCAAGATTCTCCCCAAAACAGAAATTCTGTGGAACATGGCTACTGCAGGAAGCATGTATGTGCTTGGGTCAGGAGCCAATCTGGTCACAGGCACACTGGGTGAGCAGTGAAGTGCCCAAGCTGCATCATTCTTCCTGCACAAAGTGCAGTGAAATGCAGGTGCAGCACAGTCCATGCTGGCCACATCAGCCAGAGAAATGCCCTCTGGCAGGCTCCATGCTCATGCTGTGAGTTCCATTGCTGTTCTGGGCTCGAACTAATGAGGGCACTTGTGGAACCCTCGTGCCAGGGTGGCCAGTGACATACAGCAATTAAATGCCTCCTCTACAGACAGAGGAGGATGCTCCTGCTCTAACCCACAGTCCATTCTCCATGCGATTCTGCTGTGGGAAATTAAGGGCAAAAGACTTTCTCGCCCATCCTGTGGTGATTATGTGCAGCACTCAGGCAAACAAGCACACCAAGCTGCAGTTTGTGTCTGTGCAGCTGGCTCTGTGATTGCCCCTTCTCTCCATTTGCCAGGCTTATGCAGCCCTCTCATCTTCCTCCACTCCTCCTTTGTCTCCTCCCAAATATGGAGCCAAGACCAGGGATCTTTTCCCCCTGGCTC
>QWTY01015879.1:0-14197 GCA_008033365.1 Pseudorectes ferrugineus | reverse complement strand
AACAACATACCTTTATTGATGGCATCTTTATCAAAAAATAGATCATCTTTGATGTGAGTACTGCAGTCTTCTCCTCCCCAGAATCGGTCACAGACACACTTTATTTCATTGCTACAAACCTGCAGTCAAAAGTGTAGCTCAGAAAAAAATCAGATTATTGATCCATTCCCGTAATTAATACCTCAAGTATAGGTACAGTGATAAAGCCCTGATTTTGACTGCTCACAAAGTTTTGCAAAATAATTTTTTAATATATAGCAATTTTTAGTTTATATATTAGATATAAATGCATTAAATGTGCTATTATATTTTATATAAATAGATGTAATGTTTATTCAGTACATATTTTAATGTAATCTATATTTAACAGAACTCTTTATAATTGCTTTGGGAGACTGACTTTAATTACTTTTTTTTTTTCAAAATATGATGAAGTGCAGGATTTCAGATAAATAAGGAAGTTTTAATGCAGTGTACAAAACAAAAGACATTATGAGAGAACAACTTTTGATCTCAGCTCAGTCATAGGGCCCTGGACATTGTGTCAAACTGTGTGAGGGACAAGGGGACTCGCCAGGGCCACAGCAAAGCCACAGACAGCACACCGAGCAGAGAACCTGCCACTAGCCAAGAGCCAGCTCACTGCCCTCTTGAACTCTCAGCCGACAAAATCCAACATCATCAACAACTTTATGAATCTTCTTGGCTATTTATGTAATGAAGAGGGAATTAAAAAGAACAGGTCTCTGGAAGAACAGAGACCCAAGTTTCTCAGTTCATAAAACCTCTGTATTTATTCTCCAGCACATTGCCTGAGGAAATATCAATCAAGTTAGCAAAAGTGATAGCAAAAACATTGATTGATAAAACTTCTGTAAAACTAATACATACTAACTATGACTCATTGTTTAAGATGCCTTGACTAGAATGCATTATATTTACTTATGTGTCTCCTTCCCTTTTCCTTTTCAAAAACTTCTCCAGTTTTATGACTTCTAGAGTCACACTGCTGGCTTCCTGAAAGGTCCAGCTAGCAGACTGGCCAGGTCTCTAGCAAAAACAGCAAAAAGCATTAAAGAGTGCAAGAACATACACCATGTCCTGAACAAATCTGGCTGTCTGTGGTGCCTGGGCAGGTGCTGAAGTTGAAGGCCTCGGTGGGGAGGCAGCGATGGTCAAGGCACACCATGTCCGGCCCACACGGCGTCCCGTTCTCCACGTAGCCCAGGTCCGTGTCCTCATCGAGCTTCACATGGCCACCACTGCAAACAACCAAGAGGACCTTGGGGAATTGTGCTGTGATTAGATGGGACTGCTTGAGAAACTGGGCCCTGGGCTGCTGCCTTTATTTCTGTGTTACACAATGCCCAGGACCAGGAAAGACTAAGTATTGGCTTAGTGACCTCACTAGGCGTAACATGAAACAAACCAAAACAGTGTATCTACATCAAACAAACCTAATCGTGAAAACAAAGACCATTTTTCCTGTGAAACAGCTAGAGTTAGATAAAACTCCTAAGTTTACTTGTTTAGGACTTCATTTTGTCTAACAGGTGTGTGAAGCTATGAAAACATACCACATCTGTAACTAGAATTCAGCTAAAATACAGCAATGAATTAGGCTGCCAGTTAACTTTGGCAGTGCAGGCATATGTCTAAGCATTTTGGGTCCATGAAGTACTTTGTAAATATTAAAGAATGTAAAATCACAGGGCCTGAGAAGAGCATTATATCTCTACAGGCAAAATTAACTACTGCACAGAGGGGACTGCAAAACAGGTGCACTCCCCACAGGCAGTTAATTTTCTGAAGCTTAACAAAGGTTGAACTGAAATAATAGTTATGTGTTAATAGGAAAAAAAATTAATGGAAGCAGTTTTTCTCCACTTAGCAATGAGAAAGCTGCTTTTCTATGCAAGATGGATATTGATTGTTCTGTTTTCAGGATTTCCAATTACCTGCAATTGTAGACTTTTCCATAGTGCAAGACTGATGTTGTGATTTCCCCATCAAGTTCTCCAAGTCTGGGCACACTGGATATATTCGAGCACAGAAGGTATCCACAAAGCACATCCCTGAATTGAAAGCATAAACAGATACTCATAAAAAACAAAATTCAATGAAAACGGACAATCAAAAATACGAGGTTTTCTTCACTTGCTTGGTAACCTATTTGTTATTCCTTGCTTTTCTCCCACTGACAATAACTCCCATAAATAATTCTGTTTCCCAAGAAAATTATTCTCCTTGGAAGTTAGACTGGGAAAACTCTGTTTTTATAATGCATTATCAAAAATGCCCTGAGTAATAACAAGCAGGGAGCTGTCAAGAACAAACCACATCAAATTGATTTAATGATCTATTAAGATACAGTAACTGGTCCATAGAGGAGCAACAGTAGATACTGGTTTTAAATACACTCTCGTAGGACACATACGTAAGGGAACTATAGATACCAAGTTTAATTCAACTGCTAAAGGGACTTCACTATTCATGTGTGAAGACTTTTGCACTGACAGGATAGCAGGGTCTGACATCTCCCATATTACTGAATATTTTTTAATTATGAATTTGTAATGGAACAGAAGTAAGGTTACCAAATCTGCATTAGAAAAGTGGGAAAGGACATTAGTTCACCTGTAGGCAGAACTAGAAATCAAATTTCATTGACAGAATGGAGAAATCTGAAAAAACAGTTTGAGGTTAAGGACTGGTGAAAGGTTCAGAAATAGGCAGAAATAATCAACTGTATATCTACAGAATGTGAAAAAATGGTTTAGGCAGCAACTTGCAGGAATATACTTGGAAAGTTACAATATCATGAAAAGTGAACACAACTTAGCCGTGCAATGGCACAGCATAAAAAGTGAACACCACATCAGGATGTAAAACCAAAGGCTGCTCTGCTCTGCACTGCTCAGCCTCACCAAGAGTACTAGGACCACTTTTGGTCCAAGCTCTCCCAAGCTCAGATGGTGCTCTCTTGCCAGAGATCATCTCTTCTCAACACCCTGCTCCTTCCAGGACTTCTTGCACAAAGGTCTGCAGAAGAAGGCCAGAAGTCTGATCCATAGATCAGACTTTTTGAGTCTCTTCATGTCAGCTAAAGAACTGGATCAGGGTAAGAAACTTCATACTAGTAGCTTTCTAAATGGATCAACTTACTGTTTATTGCACTGTATCCAAGAGTCCTTGTCTCTTCCGCAGTTTCCTTTCTCAGTCCCCTCAATATTCAGCTTATCATAGCAGTACCTGTCAGCAGCTGTCACTTCTAAAAACAGAAACAAATATCTTCTAAGATGATGACGACTTTGAAAAGCCATGTCATGAGAAATGGGGATACACAATCAAAGCAAGCTGAGCTTCCCAATTTGTGAACTGAAGCACCATGATCTGCAGGTGGCCTATGAAACTCTTCACAGTGCTCTTCTCAGTTGAAAGCTTTATGATGGCACCACAGGACTGTTTTAAAGTTTTGTTCAGATTGATGAGGGTTTATAGGTCAAAAATGTCCAGAAGCCACTGAAATAAACTAATGAACATGAGTATAGGCTCCCTAGGTGTTTATTAATGAGAACTGAACTTTAAGACTTCAGAACAAACACCAGTAAGTTAACCAACACTAGAGAAAGTGCTGGCAAAGAGGATGGAAAGACCAAATGACGGGGAAGAAGGGGAGAGACATACAGTTCTAGATGTTTTCAGTGCTTCTTAGTATGTGTCTTCCATAATTTTTCTTAGCTAAGACAGCCTTTCAAGCCACATGTATTACAACCAACCTAGAAACAGTAACATTCACTTACTTTCACCCCAGATATATTTACATTGCCGGTCCCTGGTTTTACATCTTCCTCCAAAGCAAATACCCTAGAAAGAACAAAAAAAAATACGGAAAAGATTTCAAATTACTTGATTTTCCAAAATACATATTTCTTTAATATAAAGATTTGTCATACGCTTTATATTGAGGCAACTAATAAGTAATTCTATCTTCTTTTCATTCAAAATATGACTAGCACCCAAAATTCATGAATGTTAGCAGAACTGTCTCAGGTGACTTCCAAAGATCTTAAAATAAAATTTATAAAAAACAATCTATAACAACAGAAAGAATGCAAAACAAACTGAAGTCCTAATTACCTGTCTGTTATCACATGAATATCCATCCATTTTATGGATATTAGGAGAACACTATAGAAAGAGAAAATAAGTAATAGATCAGACAAGCATGAAGGCAAAGTATACAACAAAAGTCATATGAAAAATTATTTCAGTATCATGCTGGTTTTTTCAGCATCAATAGATTTAACACAATTTTTATACATCTTACTATACAAAACAGTAATATCCATAGTGATTTTGAGACTACAGGTGGGGTTTTTTTCTCATAGATAGAAGACAAAAATCACCTGGCTGGAATTTCCTGTGCAGTTCTCTGCAATATCACAATCATTCACTGCTTCTCGACACAAAACTCCTTTAGGTTCAAACTGGAAAAAAAAGCACGGAAAATTAGTGTCTTGGTTTCTCCACATCTTGCCTTAAACGCAACGCTTCCTTACAGTTTTATCTAAAATAAAAAATGGGAAACATTCATGTGCTGACTGAAGTGGGAAGACTTTCCTTTCCATGGTGTGTATGCTGCACCACTCAAGCCATTTGCTGGTGCAAGTGGTACCACTCTCTGAGGTACCCCCTCCCAAGGGCATCAGTTGTAGGGTTGAGCAGGAGAAGTCTATCCTGGGACACAGGACCCCTGGGGGTCTCCCAACCAATACTGCAGTAGCTGGCAGCATCATCCTACCAGGTCACTGTGCCTTTTTAGGACTATGTTACTCTTCTTTACAAAACAGAAGGAGTGATTCCGATCTCTCTAGGGATGAAGAACACCGCAGAGCTCTGTGTATAAACACTTTGGTTATTTTAATCCCCCATTGTTGTTGCAGAACAGGAACTATTAATAAATGTACTGAATTCTGTACAGTTTGACACCATTTTCTAAGGGACTGGATATTTAACAGCGAAAAGTGTACCAGTGACCTAATACAGACATTTTGGCTAAAGAATTGTGTGCTAAGTCTCAAGACCTGAAGAAGCAGGAAGACATCTCATTTGAGGCAATTGTTAGCGTTTCTGGTCATGGACATACTACAGACTCCTTATTTTCCCACAAAGTTTTCTGAAGCCTGTGATACCCAGTTCATTTTGCAGCCCCGTGGTATTTTTTTTTGGATCTGCATGCACATACATTTTTGGGGGGACAACTGCTAACTCCACAGCTGGTGTGAATGGGCACACTGGGAAGAGCTAGACTATGGCACTTTCTCAGCCTTCAGCTTCTCTTTTCTACCAGTCTCTGGAAAAATGCAGACAGACATGAACGTTGTCAGAGACATTACAGGATGCTAGGATGTATAATCACCATGCATTGCTTGCAATCCCTCCTTCACTCCTGCTTTCAGGCAGGGTATTGCAGGGGAAGGTAACCCCAAGTTTGGGAACTGTTATATACAGTCTTTTGAGTTGTCCTGATTAACACCTCCTAGGGATACATGTTCTGTAAAATTCTACTTTTCTGTTCATTCACCCTTGCCACTCTGTAAGTAGATAAACCCTTTTATCATTTGCAAAAAAATAAGACAGGTATACAAAAGCTTAGTTTTGTTCTGATAGTCTTTAATATGGTGCCTATGTGACTTGGATTCTTGAACAAAATTCACCCACACTGGCAATCTGCTGATTTTTTTTTTTTTATTACATTAAAAAAAGGAATGTGCTTAGGGAAATGTGATCTGTTCCAGCATAATCTGTGCTTTTTCTTTTTTTAACCTCAGGATGAGCACAAAGTTAAGAATGTGGTCCACAGTTATTATTAATGATCCTCCTAAGGAAATTAAACCCTCAAATGTGCATAGACAAAGATTAAAATATCACACATAGTACACTACAGTTTTAATTACATTAATACAAATTATCTTAATTACTAAATGAGCACAAACAACTATTTGAAGTCATATTTAGCAGGGCTCCCTTACAGCCACGATCTGGTTAAACCTCCTTTTACTATTTACTGATGTATCAAGAAGAATACCTGACAGTTTATATAGGACTTGATTCCCTTTACCCAATGGGATTTCAGTCAGTCCAAACATAAGGAGACACAGGCAGACCAAATTGAAACTGAAGTCAGGTGTCTTTTAGATGAACCCTGCTGAGTAATTCTGCTGGCTGCGCTTTTGGGTTTTTTACTATATCCTTCTCTCAGACACTCTGTGGTATGATTTTCCCATTCAGTCTCATGGGGCAAATCCAGAGCAGCACGTACGGCTTTGGGAGTGGCACGTGGATAAGGATGTGCGTGTTCACAGAATGACAGGATTTCAGAATGGTTGGGTTTGGGAGGGACCTTAACGACCATCTAGCTCCAACACCACCGCCGTGGGCAGGAACACCTTCCACTGGACCAGGTTACTCAAAGCCCTATCCAACCTGGCCTTGATCACTTCCAGGGGTGGGGCATCCACAGCTTCTCTGGGCAACCTGTTCCAGGGCCTCACTACTCTCATAGTGAAAAAACAAGGACATCTAACGAAACCTTTATGGTTAATTCATCCTTTAAACAAAGATGTCTAATGAGATCTCATAGAGCTTCAACCTGATTCAAACTTGTCTGAAACTGGAAGGCTTTAATTTACCTCTGCATTTGTTGACAGTCCGTGCCCCAAAAAGTCAAGCATAAATGACAGAGTACAGCCCCAGAAAAATCAGATTTCAGCCAGTTTTAAAAGGTAAGCTTTCAGAAGAGTAATCACAAGGTCTGCAAGGGAAAACACATGTGCTGTAGTGCCTGCAGCCACCTGGATGCATTCCCAGCAGGATGCTGCAGTGAAGGTCACTGCCCTTACCCGGCACTTCCGACAGCAGAGCCCGTTGCTGCACTGGGAGCCCGCGGTCAGGGTGCAGGTATTGCAGCACTCTCCTCCTTCGCTGGCACACTCCTGAGGAACACACACAAAGGACAGAATACATGCGAAAAGCACATGAACCCCAAGCTCTTATTACTTCTCATCTTAGCACACTACCTGAATGGGTTTTTATTCAGGCTTTTAGGCGCCTGAAGGCAGAAAAGGGCATGTACTTGTGGGGCATGACACTGCTGCTTCCCGTGCAAGATAGAAAATAATTTTTCTAACTTCATATTGTCAGTCATTAAATACTAACATTTTAGCACTGATCAGTGTTTCCATCTAGGAAAATGCTTTCTTTAATGTCTTTGAAGGTCTGATTCTGCACAGACAGCTATTACTATGAATCCTTGGGCACACGACCTTCACCCTGCTTGTCTTCCTCCACTTATTGTTAACAGCAGCAACGGGCAGCACCAATTTTTGGACAAATTTAGTTACTAATTTAAAGTACATTGCACTTACTGCTATTGTCCCACAGTCACATTCTTCTCCATCTTCCACAAAGCCATTGCCACATTCTGGAGGATCCAGAAGCTGCACGGAAATTCAGAAATCAAAGGGCATGTCTCTCCTAAGGGAATCATTGTCATATTTACTCTGTGCAACATGGCTTTTAAGCTAGCACTCCACATGCATTAATTCAAGAACTGTACCCATGACTCAGGGAGACACAGACTGAAACAACACAACTGAAGCGTACAGAGAATGAACACTGCTGCAAATTAATTCAGCAATGCTGCCGAGTCACATTGTATCTTCTGTGCATAGGTGTCAGCTTTACAGTAAATTTAGTTTGAGCAGAAGTTACAATGAAAAACAAAAGGTGTGACAATAAAGGAAAAAAATTTTAAAGATATGACAATTTCATTATCTTCACAGTGGTTGCAACTGCTGTTGTTCTGGAGTTCAGGTGATGAGGGCTGAAAGGTTAAACCTGCACTGTAAGTTCAGAAGGAATAGCCATAAAAAGTTGTCTTTTTATGTGGCTCAGAAATGCTTGGGAAGGCGAGAGGCTGGGTTTCTTTGTCAGTTTTTGTTGCAGTTGGATTTTTCTTTCCCTTTTCCTCTACCACACTTGGGAACTTTCAGCAGTTTTCTATACGTATGTACCACAGGCAGATGTGTACAAGAAAGTATTGCTGGTAAGGCTTCCTCCCTTTCCTTTCAGCCTTCCTGCTGGACTGTAACTTAAAATAAGAAAATCTGTATATTTGTATGCTATAACCTCTTCTAAGGCACACATACATTGTGTTCTTTCCAGTTTAATTTTTTCTGTCTTCCTAAAACTTTCAAAGGTCGTTCTTCTAAAACAAAATAATTTTTGCCTTTGGACATAAGAAAACATAATAGTAGCTTTTATTACATAAATGAGAAGGCATTTAAGTGTGTCACCAGATTAAAATTTTGCAGATCGTCCTCTGAGTTCTCCAATTAAACTAGGACCATTCCAAAAACCACTCTGCTATGAGCCATCTGCACAAGTACATCGTTCATGGTGTAGAGCATTTCTCTCCGGCTGCTGCCTTTCTGTCAGGAGCCCACAGGATGGAGCATCACCCCACGTACTTCACTGTGCCACAAACCACAGCCTGGCACAGGCTGACGTGCTATTATTAGACCCCCTATTGAAATGGAAATTTGACTGCAGCATGCAATACATATGTAGAATTTAACATAAAATGTATTCAAGCTTTTAGAATTATTAAAGAGTTGTTAGAACTGCTTGTTTCCTATGTGTTTTTCCAGACATCTTAACTTCTTCAATGTCTCTCGGCATGCTGCACAACAGAGACAAAGAGATGGCAGTAACAGAGCATTCTGCCTTAAAATACTGGGCCAGTTTGCTGCAGTACATAGGGACAGCTAAATATGAAATTGAAGAAAAAAACCAAACACTAAAAGCGAATTGGATAACCTTTCCCCAAAGTCGTATCATTCATCCATTCATTTGAAAAGAGCATATGTTCAATCTGCTCCAGCAGCCATTGATGTAATTTTTGGGATTATAGCTGATCTTACAGTGGAGCACTGCCAAACACTGCACCTTGTCACATCAGCTTTCCTTTATCTCATAATGCTTGAAAAGCAAAAGTAAGTTTGTGTCTCACCACCCTTGCTAGGAAAAACATGTCTTTGACAGCTTTGTTAATTAGACAGACATCCATTGACAAAACCTTTAAACCAACCCAAATGACAATACATAAAAGAGACTAAATCACCCTGGCTTCCGCATCTAACTCACATTTCTGCCATCAAAAAAAACCGTAAGTGCTGCCAAACTAAATTGAAAGGAGAGTAATTGAGTTTTTTTCCAAGTGACAGATGTGTAAATGAACATAATCACTAAAATAAAACCAAGTAAGACACATTACACTATATAAACAGTACACTCAGCAAATAAATAAATCTACCAGTATTTCTCTCCACTTTTAATGAGATGGAAAAGAGCAAACTTCTAAAACTTGGGTACATTTTACGAAAGAAATCTTACATCTTATTAATGAATTACAGTGCTTTCTCTCCGCTTTTAATAATATACTCTTCCATGAAAAGAGACCTTTAAGAGATAAGCAGGCTCAGCTTGTCCAGATTTGATGTTTTCTCTTCCCTTATTTGACATTTATTGAAATTCTGTGGTTGTCAGAAGATGCACTTTTGCTCAGGTTCACCAGAAGGAACATGCATCATTCCTGCATTGACTTGCTTCTCTTTTACATCTGTGACCATCTCAGCTACCAGGTAAGTATTTTTTCCACCTTGGACTGTCTTTCTGCCTTAGCCTCTTTCCTTTGCTTGTTCAAAGACAGCCATTAAATACAAGTTAACATTAATTATATATAGAAAAGAGTCAAGACCATTATCCTGCTTGCTTTACATTTTAACAAATGTTTTCAGTAAATGGAGCAGGAATACACCGAAACACTGCTGCAAATCCTCCATTGCAGACCTTGTACCTTGGCTGGAGTTTTTTAGCCTTGCTTTGCATTTATCTCCCTTAAATGTCTGGTGGTAGAGCACTGCACCCCCTGCAGAGGCTAAAGAAGCATCTTGGGACAGATCTGACATAAAAACGATCCCATTTCAGCTTCCAGAGATTAGTACCAAAAGACATTGACTCAATGCAAATTAGAATTCAAGCTGGGCAAAAGTTTACCAAGACACTTGAAATCTCATCACATACATTCAGTAGTAATATATAATACAATACAATAATACAATATCGTACAAAATTGTATTGTATTTACAATATTCAGAAAAAAATTGAGTGAGGGATGGTTCTCGATCAAAGACTGTGGATTGTGGATTCTATTGGACATGAAACCACTTCACTAAAAATTTATTTAAACATAATTTCTAAACTACTATGAACTAAGATAATCTACTTACATCCAGATGTTACCAGAATAGTTAGAACTTAGAAAGAACCAGAACTCTCAAAACTACAGGTATTTCTTCCAGTATTATAATTTTCATTTTTCTTGGTTTCATCTAAAGTAGCAAGAGAATAGAAATAATATTCAACATTAATGTAATGCTTACTTTGGTTGGTTTATTGAAAAGGCAGGCTCCACCTCCATTGTTTAAAAATTCATGATACTCTTCAATATCACACTCGGAGAACTTGCTTGGAAGATAGTACCTAAGAGAATAACGCAGCAGTATTACTTTCTCTGGTGCTTTTTATACTGTATTTTCTTTCTTACAAAACAGGAGAAATATGACTTTATACTTTAGAAAAACAATGAAAACTTGCTGTTCAGAATCAGAGTGACTATCTGTTTGTAAGTCTATCTAATTTGAAAATCCTTTCAGTAAATAAGAAGGAAATTTCAACAATGACACAGAGCTCATGGAAAGTGAGAGGTCTAGAACATTTCACTAAGTTTTTACATGCCAAACACCACAAATCTGATTACAGTGTGTAGTTCTCACAAGCGTGACTTGTTCCACTAACAGGCCTGATCTCGGAAACACATTTATTTCCTCCCATACAAACTGCAGGAGACAAAGACAGCTCACAGTTTGTTTCTCTCTTACAGGAAATGGTTCTCCTGACCCACAGAATTTTTGTATAGTAGAGCTATGCCATTTTAAACATGCTTCTAACAAATACCACCTAACATTTCAGCTTCCCTCTGTCGTGTGTCCCACTCAGTAAATTTCAATTGAGTGCCCCCAAGGCACAGCACCCCACCTAAAAACAACGTGATGCAGAGAATCTTTGCATGGATCCTTTCCACAGGGAAATAACTTTTCACAAGGCAACTGCAGGGATCTTTATATTCAGGTCCATAGTCATGAAAGTACTTATGCTTCAAGGAGATTTTGGAGTCTCAAGGGCTTTCCTCTATCAGCTCACCACTGGATATAAAAATATTAGCCAAAGTGCTATCCTGCATTGCTGGGAGGGATAGATTCCAAAATGTAATTGGCCTTTTCCATCTGTAATGCTCATGAATTAGGTCTAAACACTACAGAGGCTGTGGATTTCACCAACGTTCAGCAATAAGCTAGGTAAATACAAGGCTTTTTCATGTACCCAATTATTTGAAAGGTTTGAACTTCAGATAAAGAATTTAAAGACCCTAACATGGCAATTTATAACTCTTATGAGAATCAAAAATGCTTCTCAGACTGGCTTTTTAACTTACTAAAAACCAGAAAAATCCTACCAGGTGTGTTTTCAGGTATAGCAAGGTGAAAAGGGCACACATTCACACTTTCAAAGAGGTTTGAATGAGATATATTTCTTCGTTCAAAATTTTTCTGACCACAAAGCTATTGTGAAAATTTGTGGATCCATTTGAAATTAATTAAAAACTGAGCCCTGTCTATATCTAAAACTAGACTACAATGTAATTCATACACATGATAAAAGACAGGCCTGTAATAAAAAGCATTAGGGTCTGAATACACTTTAGAAAGCATCAAATTGCATCCAGCAGCAAAAATTTGCTGATTCACCAGTCATTATGTTAAAATCTCTCCAGTTACACTACACATGGGTATGAACATACTCAGCCTCCAATGGGGGCAGTTTTTCTAACATCCCACAAACTGGGGGATAAAAAGTGATAGAGATAGATGAAAGATTCCAACAAAAACACTGAAAAATGAGACATGCCTCAGAAATCTGGTTATAGGATTTCAAGAATTAGGGTGTGTCATTGTTTGTTCCCACAACTCAATAGCAAACTTGCATGACAAAAGAAGCTACACCTGCTTCTGCTTCTCTGTAATAACCTGGTTTGACTGTTGAGCTTTGTGCTTTCCAAGTTAAATCAGTATTCACCAAAAATCCTCATACATCCTTCTCACGAATTCATTTATTCTCACATTTCTTCAAAGGTGTCTCTGTATGGTATATAGCTAATACCTTACTTTCTGAAAAATGAGCCATCAAAAATATTCTGCTGAACCACAAAAGAGAAAAATTTTCACCTTTCCTTTATGTCACTGTATGAAGAACATGACTTTCCTCTAGTGAAATGTCTTACCCCATATCTCCCATTATGCATCCAGACCACATGTCCTCACACTTACACTCACCTGACAAAAAAAAAGGATAAAATAAAAAGTTACAACTCAAGTCTTGTGAGTCCAAAATAATACATTTCTTATCATAAAAAGCACACTGTACTCAATTCCACTTCATGTTTCAAGACAAGTTGAAAAGAATAATTTGTTGGTTTATTGCACACCTTAGTTTAGGTGTATCAGTGTACCTCACCAAACTTTTTTAAAAACTCTACATGATTCTATGCAATCCTGAGCTTTGAAAATATGTCCTGTTTTTCTTTCCTTCTCTTAAAGTGAAGTTAGAGGAAACTGCAGTATTAGTCTTCAGCACTTGCAAATCATGAGTCAGCCTTCTCGTCTTCTCCTGTGTAATAATACTCATTTCTGAGATTTCCAGAGTTTAAAAAAAAAAATCATTTTAACTTTTTTATTTTTTTAGTTCTCTTCTTCAACTATGCTAATATTACTGGGAAACTCTTCCCTTGAAAAACCCCAAACAGTAATTCAGACAAAAAAAGCATGGAATGGCCCATGAACACAAGGTAGTACAGCAGGATCTATCAGCTTCTTCCTCTGCTCTCCCTCCTGCCCTCCCCTGCCCGCCTCCCTTCCTTCCCCATGCATCTCCCTTCTGCCCTGCCAGCTGGCATCACTTTGCTCTGGTCTCAATCCTCCTCTTTCAAAGCTGTGTCTTGCTTCAATTTCAGTAGAAATGCTTTCCACTTACACATTCTGTAACTTCTCCTACCGTACACATGAATATCAGTTTATTGCTTCCATTTTAAAAGTACAATTAGAAAGGAAACGAAGCTCGGTCCAAGAGTTGCATTCTCCTCTCTCCCCACCAAAACAGTGTCCTGCCCCTCTCAGCCATAAAGAAAGGGAATCACCACTATTATAATTTTCACTTTTACCCTGCCCCTACATCAGTTCAAAAATATGTGGCTGGAAAATGAATACTGAACATGTCTGTAGGATACAGCATCCATCCCACATTTCTGACTATTTTTAAAAATAGTATTACATAATCTGCAAAAAAACCCCTTTAAATGCAGATGTATCTCTGCATTATATATTGTCTTTACAATGCCTGAAAACAAGATCCACCTAAGCAGAGTTCTACTACTCCATACAATAATTTATCTTTTTTAAGCATAGGCCACATAAGCACGCACAATCCAGTAAGTACGCACTCCAGTTCATTATCTAAATTGTTTCAAAACTGTATTTTAATCATATCAAGCTGGGACTTCATATAACATGGAAGCTGGAAGGAGAGGTGCTTGTTGCAGGCAGAGTGGTGGAGATTAAAGCATTCCACGTAAACAGGGATAACTAAGTAGCTGAATACCAAGGTTACAGCAGAGAAATGGTAGCAGTAGGGTAGCAAGTACTGGAGATTTGGGTAATCTACAAGAGGAAATCAATCAAGAAAAACAGATAAAAACTATATTGTCAAAACTGTTCTATATAACAGTACTGAGGGGGCTCCTCATTATCCCCAGGTCTAATAATGTATATTTCCACCCTTGTGTCATAAGATGGCAGCCATTTGGTCTGTGGGTGGGACACCAGTGTCCCTGAAATGAATGGAAGTGGCAGGTGCCTTTATGGTCTATTTTGGATGAAATGGTGGCACCAGTGCTGCCAGGAATTATGAGCAGGGGGATATTAAAGCATTCAGATGGAGGAAAATTAATATGTCAGTC
>QWTY01015877.1:0-12951 GCA_008033365.1 Pseudorectes ferrugineus | reverse complement strand
TTTACTGACCTGTTAAGACTTAGACAGATATTAATTAATCAATTTTCTCTAATACATATATTCTATACTTCTTTTTTCAAAATCTGGCAAGCCTCTGAGTTTAGTACAAGAGAGTAAGCACACGTTTTCCAAGAAGAGAAGCAATGTGCCATGCACAACATATGGGGTAGAGATGGTCTGCTGTCCTCAGAGTGAATCTGTAGGGTGGTGCAAGTAGGACTTAAGGCCGAAAATACACTCAAGTAAGACTAAGCCAGAAAAGCTACACAGATAGTAATCCAAATTTGCAAGCTCAGCCCTAGAATGAATCACTAAGGCTGATTGTAGCCAGCATCATGAAGCTGGAGTATACCCATAAAACATGTTTTACATTCAAGAAGTGTCTGCAGTCCACATTACAGTAGCCACACAGGAATTAGCTTTCCTTGTTGGTGCAGTGGGAAATGTGGTAGCTGGCTTGCAGCGTAGCCACTGCACAGCTCTCAGAGCAGATGGCTGTGGAGGAGACAGGAATATTCATAACAGTGCCAGCAACATCCGGTGTTGCTTCCTGGTAAACCTCACCAGAGCAACTGCAAGGCTATTTCAGCTGTCTGCTCCCAGACCTGACAGCAGCCAAATCGAGGAGCCTGGCAGATAGCCCCTATCACATCAGGTAACCTTTGCGCTCCCTGAACCCTGGTGCCATAACTGCTGTGAGACTGAGCACAGCAGCTGTTCCTGGAGGTTCAGTCCCTGCATTGTATTTGTACACTCGGGATGTTCCCTAGTTCATTTGGGGTACCCGGAGACAGGAGCTGGACCCCAAGAATCCGTGTGTGAACATCTCAGATGCAAATCTGAGCCTGTGCTTTCATGTGTGTGTGTGGCTGGGAAACCACTCCCCTGCCTGTAGACCACAGGAGTCTTGCCAGCTCAAATGATTTTGTTCAGGGTAGGACCTGTCTCACATCCTCAGACTAAGGAGTGTTTTTTATTTCATTTCAGGGTTACATTCGGCAGTGTCGCAAACATACAGGAATGTTCACCACAGCTCAGTTAAGCACCATTTTTGGAAATATTGAAGATATTTACAAGTTCCAAAGGAAGTTTCTGAAGGATCTCGAGAAACAGTACAACAAAGAGGAACCTCATCTAAGTGAAATAGGGTCATGTTTTCTTCAACATGTAGGTTGAAAAAGTTGATTTCATTTATGAAATTAGCAAAATATGGTAATAAAAAGCCAAGTTACCATATTAGGAGGGGATTTTAGTAACAAATGCTTCTTAAATACTAGACTGGCAGCATTTTAGAATGTAAAGTAACTTGCAATTAATTAAATATTTGTTTTAGATTTCTCCTCATCTTTAGCAATCATGTAGTTTTGTAAACAGCTTTAAGTTTCCTTGTCAAAACTGTAATGTTCACAGATGAGCTGGATTATTTGCAGTGATCTCCTATTCAGCATGCAAAGACTTCATAAAGACATTAAGGAAGGTAGGTAGTGGGGAAGTAGGCTGTGAGTTCTTGATAGACTTGCTAAGCCTATAGCTGTCTTCCCCAAAGAAAAATACTTCTTAAAGTGGGTTTGATTATCCTGACTCAAGAGGAGACCTTTATTTCTGTGTTCTGACAAAGGAGGATACGTAGTTTTCACAGCTACAAAGTAGATTTCTGCATACTTTCAAGGCTGATCAGCCTGGAAGCAATATAGAAAATGGATTACTTAATCTAATTAAATATAATAGATGTTACAAAAATAGCTTTTCTCCTTTACAGACAAATACTTTAGTAAAGCTGTAACTTTTTTTTTTTTTTAATAGCAAGAAGGCTTTGCTATTTACTCAGAGTATTGTAACAACCATCCCAGTGCCTGCATTGAACTCTCCAAACTAATGAAGCAGGGCAAATACCGCCACTTCTTTGAGGCCTGTCGCTTGCTTCAGCAGATGATTGACATTGCCATCGATGGTTTTCTTCTCACGCCTGTTCAGAAGATCTGCAAATATCCTCTGCAGCTTGCAGAATTGCTCAAATACACCACTCAGGAGCACAGGTGAGAGAACTAAAATAACAAATTCTATCATAGTAGTAACACCTAATTACTCGAGTTTTCTGGGTGACACAACACTGAAGCTTTTGAGATCAGGAACAAAACTGCCATGGGCCACGATAGACAGGGCATCTTGGAACCATCACAGACAGTAACAGAAACAGTATCTGAAAATGCAGCACAGGGGACAGAGAGGATGCAAGATAGAATGAGGAATAAGTCAAAGAGGGAGAAGGAAAAGAAGAGAGCGCTGAAATAGGATGCAGGGAGGGATGTGTAATTCAGAGTGCAAAAAAAGGCCAATGTGTCAAAGAAATCAAGGAGAAGGAAATCCAAAGAAGAAGAGGGGAAGACTCATAAAGGTTGTGGATGTAAGAAAAAGTAAAGAGTGCCTTAGAAAAAGAGCACAACCTGAGCAAGTTTGGGGGTAATTTTTTTTAGAAACTTAGGTGTAATAAACATTGCCTTAGTTTGCAGTAAAGTCCAGATATTAGATTTTCAGTTGGCATAAATAAAAATTGAAGTTGCAGATTATTAGCCTTCCTGGTATACCCCTGTGCTGATTAAATCTTTGACTAAATTAAGATTTTATCTATAAGTGTCTGTCTTTTTACCTTGTATAATTGCAAGAAAAATATTCCATTGTGACCCCTGTGCTCAAAGTCCAAATGAAGCCTGAGGCAATGGTTCCTTGGCCAAAGCCAGTACTTTAACCTTGAGAAAACTCCCCTTGGAGACCACTGGATTTTTGCCAGCAGCAAAATACAAGACGTGTGAAGTACTGACATTTAGATGTGAAATGCCTCTGTTGAGTTCTGTGACTACCTGAGAAGTGCTGCAACAATTACTAACAAGAGCTTCTCTCATTGCTACTAATTTTAGAAAGGTTATTCTGTGAGCTATTAAACCTGCAGATAAAGTGACATCGAGGTCTTGCCACCTTCCACTCCTAGTACCTGTTCTCCTCTTGTGTGGCACAGCATCCAGAGATGCCTTCAATCACAGAGAGGCACCCACCGTGCAGAGATGCTCACAAACAGGCAGACCTACACCCACACGGAGCCTTGGGAAAGCTTCAGCCAGCTGGGGATTTTTGGTAGCATTTTGTTTTCATAAAAAAAATGAAGTTCCAGTATGCACAGCCTGCTGTGAAGGCCACAGGTTATGTAGCAAGTGTGGAATAAATACTCACCAACAGAGAAAAAAGGAACTGAGATAAGGAAGGGCAAATGTAGCGGTATGGATATCATGTGGTCACCCTGTGGGACGTCTCCTTGACGTTAGTAGTATCCTGTTACTGTTAATCTCACTTTTTGTGTTCAGTGTGGCAGAATAGAGTATCCACAGATATAAATAAAGAGAGGAGAGAATGCACACATTCAGAAGGGAAGCGCATCCATCAGCAGCAGCTGATGAAAACTGGAACTGAGACAGGAGCAGATAAAAAGGACAGCAAGGCTAACCCCTTGACAGGATTTATTTCTGGTTCATGCTGTTTTCTGCCTCTGGCTCCCTTTTCTGTGAGAGGCATTCTGATAAAAGAGGAAAAGCAGCTGCTCCGCTGGGACTGCTAAGGCAAGAAATATGTCTCTTCCCTTCTCTCTTCTGAGAGACTCCATTTGAGGAAGGTGAAGGAGTGATGGATGCTATTCAGAGGAGAAAAAAAGCCTGCCGCAGCTTGAGGAGATTCATGGGCAAGTTGGGAGCTCAGGAAAGAAGGAGGGGAGCAGAGCGTTGGAAGAAGGACAGAAGGATTGGTCTGAGTTGATTGCATTAGTCCCAAAGCAGGAAGAGAAGGTGGCCATCATGCCTCTCACACATTTCTGCCATGGAAACGGGATGCTTTCTTCATGTTGTCTCCTTTAATTCCTCTCTCTGGTGCCCCTGTTCTTGTGTTCCTCTCTCATCCTATTGGGGGATGCTTTCGGTTTTTTTTCCTGTCCACCTAGCATTCACCATTTGTGTTCATTGACCCAGCCATTGGGAACAAGAAGGAGAAAATACAGTTGTTAAATATGATTAAATGAATGCCCTTCCAAAAAAAATCCCACTAAAATCTTGCTTAAAAACACAGTCCTTTGATAAAATACAGCTATCACTGAGGTCAGTGGGAGTTCTACCATTGTTTTCAGTAGAGACAGTGTTGCAGTTCATTAATCTATGTCCTCTGCCTCCTTCCACCAGTCTAATAATTTGCTCCTGGACAAGCCCAGCAGTACAGCAGCACTGAATTGTACAGGCTACTGTGTGGGGTTTGGGATAGTGGGAATCAGGTTTCTCTTATTTAAGTACCTGAGTAGAGGGATAAGTGGATAATGTGGGCTAGTACTGCAAGCACTGTGGTTGCATCATGTCCATGGTTTGTGATTGCATCACGTCCATTGTATAAGTGACCTTTGAAATGTGCCTACATTTCACAGTGATTATAGCAACATAAAAGCTGCATATGAGGCCATGAAGAATGTGGCATGCCTGATCAACGAGCGAAAACGGAGACTGGAAAGCATAGACAAGATTGCACGTTGGCAAGTCTCTATCGTAGACTGGGAGGTGAGTGTCAGCCTGTGCCTTTTCTGGGCAAAGGTACTGTGTACAATACTTGATGTCCCCTGCCGGATGTGTCTTTCTGCGTAGGTGGTTGTTTATGGTGTCTACTTTTCAAGTGGTCATTGCTCAGTTAAAAGTCCAGTTGCTTCACTTGCAATGTTTCTGTTACTGATTAACCTTGTTTATATTTCAGGAAGAGCAGCATGTATTAACATGGACACTTGCCTTTGAGATGAGATGACAAAATGGATCTTTTAAAAATGCTAGACCTGTTGAATCTCATTTGGAATTTTGGTAGTTCTGTCAGAATGGGAACCTGCTTCAGTGACTTAAATGTTTCCCTCTGTTTATGCAGAAATAAAGTAGAGCAGAACCACATTGATTGAATTTACCTCTATGACATTATTTACATTGTGTGACATTTTCAAATCTAATAATAAAAACACAAGAAAAGTGAGTGAACTTAAGACTTGATTATAGAGTGAGACTGGTTAGACACATGGTAAGATCTTAAAATATTGTTTACTTGCTACATATCTCTGTATCTCTATATCTATCTTCCTAGGGACCGGATGTGTTAGCCAGAAGCTCAGAACTGATCCACTCAGGAGAGCTGACCAAAATATCAAAACAAGGCAAAAGCCAGCAGAGGACTTTCTTCCTTTTTGACCATCAGCTTGTCTTCTGTAAGAAGGACTTGCTGAGAAGAGACATCTTGTATTACAAGGATCGTATTGACATGGACGAGATGGAAATTGTGGACACCGAAGATGGCAGAGATAAAGACTTTAACATTAATGTCAAGAATGCTTTTAAGATAATAAACAGAACAACAGAAGAGATTCATTTGTTCTGTGCAAAAAAACAGGAGGATAAAAAGAGATGGATGGAAGCATGTGAAAGTGAAAGGAGAAGAGTTCGAGAAGACAAGGAGATGGGTGAGTGGAACAATTTCCTCTCTAAACACTGGTTAAAACAAACTTGCTTCTGCAGTTCTTTAAGTTTTGTACAGATGTGCACTCTGTCTTCTTGAGCTGGTGTCCTTTTCTTACTTGACATGATGTTTAGCTGTGTGAGTGAAGCCTATTCAGGTGTGTTTGCCCTGTCACTGTGGGCCAAGGGTCCAGGGCAGGTAGCATCACCCATATGATTCTGGTGCATTATGGAGTAGAATGAGAGATGAGATATGACAAGATGCAATTCACAAAGACTGATTAATAATAAAAATCCATCTAAAGTCCTAGCACTTTTGTATGAGCAATTGGCCAAAAATATCTGTTTGTAAAGGACACTTTTTTACAAAGCCAAGCAGCAATAATTGTAGATTTATACTGTCTGTGTCATATAGTGGCACCTCCGGTGTCAGGAGGCCTGTGCAGTTGTATGGTGTCATTAATTACAGACCCAGCAACAGCACCATTGGGCAGTGCATGGAGAAATGAAGCCAAACCTTGAGTGAGCAGGAAAAAAGATAGTAAATCCTAGGACTAGTTTTAGACCTGCAGCCTGTGGGACACTCTTAAGGACAGTATGTCTTCTGTGTCAATGTATAGTTAGGATTGCTTTTTTGGTTTTGCATTGCTTCGTGCTTCCTTTAAGATCAGTGACAAAAGCTCCAACAAAATTTCATTGGCAAAACATACACAAGGAAAGCAGCAACACTAATTAAAATAAAGAAAACTCTTTCTAGTATTTCTAAAAAGTCATGTTAGTGCATCTGTGTGTGTTGGCTGCATGAGAACTTCTCCTTTTCAATAACACTTGTGAGGCTAAGGCTTTGGATTGACATCAGGTTAACACTGGAAGTGCAGTGAAGTGGATGGTACAAGTCAGAAATTATTAAAACTTAAACAAGGTGCCAAATCTTATATTCCATGTTCATGTAAAACACCTGGTCAGAATAATAGGAAGACAGGAATAAGCCTTTCATTACAAATGTAAACCTTTTGATCTTAGTGGCTTTCTCTCGTTTGGTACTGTTGGAAGTATGACAAAAATAAAGCCTCTTCCATATGTATTTTAGATAGTCCATAAGCAAAAGAAAATACTTACAAGTTTGCCAATTCATTCTCGATTTAAAATCAGTTTTAACCCTTCCGCATTGCACCAACTGTTGCAATTAATCCCAGTCATCTTGAGTCTAGAGTAAACCATGAAGGAGCCACAGCTAAATTTCCTTCAGACTTTCCAAACCTGACTCTTCTCCAGTGCTGAACGTCACAGTGTGACATTACAATTGGTGTTGTTGGGCACGATGCTGATGGCTTTCACGCCCTGCTCTGTGTAGAGCTTGCTCTGTCACCTTGTGCTCACGGGCATGGGAGGTAGCTGCCTTCCCTAATTCACCTAAACAGAACGCTAAAATAGTGGATATTGCAAAAGGGTGAAGGTGATCAGAGGATAATAGAGCAATGCTGAGGATCTGATCATAATTGTCCACACAATCCCTCTTACAACAAAGTTACAGAACGACTCCACTCTAGTATACAATGAGAACCATAATACAGTGACATGGAAGGAAGTTACTGAGTAAAACACAGCTCCTGCACTTTCGTGAGCAGGACTGAGCTAAAGAAGATAAAAAGTGAACAAGTGAACACTTCCATTTCCATCCTTTTAAGGAGAAGCATTCTTGAGCTCTGCACCTCCTCCTGGGCGGTTACTTTATGGAGCACTGGGAGAGTATGTTCAGCAAGTTAAATGCTGTCTGTCAGGAAGCTTCTGAGGCTCTGCCCTGGGCAGCAACAGGTCTGTCTTGGTGTTACCATTCCTCCCGAGTGACACTGCTGCAGAAATCCCCAAGCATGAGGAAACTGCAAAGGTGTAGCAGCTGCAGCCCTAAACTACTCTGCTGGGACCTCATGAAAATCATATGATATTCCAAAGAGTATCTTTGGCACTGGCAGTGAGATTTGTCACAATAGCACTAACCCTTATTTAGGGCTGGGTCACAAACTCCCGTGGTGCTGAGTGCAAGAATTGCACAAGGAGGCTCCACTGTGCTTGGTGCTCTTCAGGCACAGTGCAATATAGTGATAAAAAATCCCAGTAAAAAGAGAAACTGTATGTTTGATAATGGCACATAAGCACATGCAGTCTTTTCTGCCCATGTAACATCCAGCCTTCCATAAACTTGCTTTTCAAATGTTGCAACTCATTATTCTGATGTACCTGTTTTGGACAGGTATTATGAATCAGAGGAAAGATAGTTGAGTTGTAATAGCTAATGTCCATCTGGTCTCGTGAGTCACAGTGGCTTGGATGTTTTCTCCATTAACCAGAAGACTGTTTCTTTTCTAAAATTTCTCCTTTTTTTGGCATAATTGAACATTTCCCTTAGCCAAAACCAATGGAAAGGTGCCAGTATTCTCAACCTCAGGTTTAAATTTATCTTGTTGATTTTGTAAGCTATCTTGCTGGACTATACACAAAGCCTCTAATCTAACCACTCAGAGAACAAATAATACTCTTTCAATTCAGAACTGCAAATGGCATTTTACTTCTATTTTCAAAGACACTTTGGTGTGAGTCATTGTCTTCCAAACCATATCTAGCTTTTCTTAGCTTTTATGAATATATGAGAGAAAAGGCCACAGCCAGAAAATCCTTCTCCAAACCACTAATAGTAACCCTGAAAAAGTGGTCTGATCTCTCTTGATGAAATTGCTTTCATTTTTAAAAATCTGTTTCCTTGTTTCTACAAAGGAAAAAAACAAAAACCTGCAGAATAAAATAAACTTCAGCTAGCCCAAAATTATGGATTTTTTAAGTTAATAGGCTGATTTGTAGTAACTTCTTCATAAGTTCAGGATAAAAAATAAAGGATAAAATAAAGGGAGTTTTAAAAGTATAGAGAAGTGGGGGAAGATGCAAAATGAAGCAGACACTTCATTCTGGCTTCGAATCACAACTTCTGTGCTCTTTCTGTGTGAAAATCTGAGTGAAATGAGTGCAGCCTTATGCACAGCATGAAATGAAACAGCATGTGCACCCTGTTGTCACCTTGTGCAAATGTGACATTTCCATGTATCTCAACTGTATTGTGCACAGGGAGAGGAAACTGGAGTGCCTGTACCTGGGCTCCAGACAGCACCAGTCTCTGGTGCCACCTTTTAGCAGATGTCTGTCATCTCTGTGCTCACCACAGCTCAGTCAGACACCTGTCACACGATAGTAAATAGCATAGGGCTGCCCACGTGCTTCATGTAAGTTACACAAGTATGTGAACAGGTGCATGAGAAACCCGAGTGAGGGATCCAGCCCCAGAATGATGCAGCCAAAACCACATCACAGCCTGCTTCAGTGTCTGGCAGATTTTGTGATACTCTCCTCTGAGCGGAGGGAAAGATACCCAGATTTGTACTACTGCAATACCAGTGACTCCAATTTGTTACCCAGGTTAGCTCAGAGTGAGTGAAAAACAAAAGGATTCTGCATTTGTGATCCATTACTTGCCTGACTTTTAGATTTCAGAAATGTTAATTTACACTTTCTTGTTTTTAAATCTCTTGTTATCTGGACTTATCTATCATTATCCCGGTGAAAAACTCCCTTTAAGTTCATATGACAATATAAAACATACTTTTAAAATCTTCAGGTGTATTACTACTAAGATTTACTAAAAATCGTTTGAAATATGGTTTACTTATTTGTTTTAATTTAATGTAATCAAGTATTAGATACAGTAATTTTGTACCACTGCCCTAATTTACACTTTGACGTAGGTATGGAAATCTCAGAAAACCAGAAGAAACAAGCCATGCAGAATGCCCGTAAGTCAAGGCAAGGAAAAATGAAAGGTGGGTGTTCAGAATTGTGTTACCTTCTTACTGTGTTCCAGTGATCTTTTTGTTAGGAAATAGCACAGTCTGGCTGTGGCCGAGTTCTTCAGTCTTCTGAAAACATTTTTTGGGGTTTACATGGAGCCAAATAATTGCCATTAACCTGTATTTTAATATTAAATTCCAATGTCTCTGTAAACTGCCTACTAAATCAGCTCCCTGAGCTTCTTCGAACAGACGAGTCAGTATTCTGTATATTAGAGAATATGCTCAAGAGGTAAGGTGAGCTGTTTATTTTAGGGTTGTGAGGAATTGCCTGCAGAGGTTAAATTAGAAATGAGTGTTACTTATTCCTTCCTTTGCTTTTACGGAAAGAGCTTGTTCTTCTTTACCAATTCTGTGCCTTCTTTAAAATGTCCTAAAGTTCTTTCTGCAAGCCACATTGTTACATTTTTTACAGTAAAAGTCAAAATGGCTTCTTCTGGCATCCCTCTAGAAGGAAGGATGGACTAGAAGCTTGTTTATCAGGAAATGGCTTTTTTATTCGTTTCCTCTCTCAGAAAATAATCACAACAGAAACAAATCACAACAGATTTTGTCCTTTTCCATCTTAAAGTCAAACTCAGGCAAGTCTTTAGTGTGCTGAGAGAAAAGTGGAACAAGATTTAAGTCTGAGTTTAGGAGTGAAGGAATTGATGTTAGGTTGTCTTCTATTCCCTGGGATTAATATTCTTAAAGCATTTTCTCTTTATCAATCACTAGATACCCATAGAACCTGTCTGGATTTTCAGGGGAGTGGCTGAAGTTTGTGATTAGGAGATTCTGTTCAGAATGCACAAAGCTCAAAGTCTTAAGAACATTAACCCATAAAAATATATTCCAAATGAAAGAAACAACATTTTTGTTGGTAGCAGTATTTTACCCAACCTTACTGTGGGAGTGGACTGAAGTACTAGTATCTGCTGTTTGAAATCATTCCTTTGAAATACCAGGATTTACTTGTGCCAACAATATAGTCCAGCTATGTCAAACTGCTGCTTGTTTTTGGTAAATCTGTAATGTTATTTTTACTGGTGCTGTTGTCTTCTTAAGCCAACTCAATGCAGCAATTAAAAAATCAAACATCAGAGAAGGTGACCTTTAGTAGTTCTACCATTCAAGATCACAGCAAAATTCGTGTCCCCTGGCTCTGTGCTTAAATTTCCCTGGCTGACTCAGGTGCTTTCTCCAACTGTTCCTTCTGCAGGTGTGAGCTATAACGGGTGTCCTGTGCCTCCTCCACACCAAACCCTGCATCCCCTTCACCAGCGACACATCACCGTGCCTACCAGCGTCCCGCAGCAGCAGGTCTTTGCCCTGGCAGAACCCAAGCGGAAGCCATCCCTCTTCTGGCATACCTTCAACAAACTCACTCCCTTTAAAAAGTGAGGGGCCAAGGAGCTGGAAGGACATCAGCAGAGAGGGAGACTTACTCCAGAGGAGGACCTTGGAGACACAGTCAAGCTTACTTGAGCTCAGCGAGTCTCCCGTTTCAGAGGCAGAACCTTGGGTTCCCTTGAGCCAGGAATGCAGCCTTTGGCTTGGATAAGAATGAAGTTTGTCAAGGCTGCTCTGAAGTCCATGTTGCCAAGTGGCAGCATTGCTGATGAAGAGCAGTCTCTCTTCTGACAAAGACAACTTCCTTTTACTCAGAAACAGCAGTATTTGATCTCTGTTTCTTAGTTGTGTTGAACTAGTGATAGAATCATGCAGGTCATTGTAACATTTCATTTTTCTTAACCTTATATTGGTGGCCAAATTTTAGATAGGGAGGAATTTTTCCTCAGGGACGTATCAGGAAGGAGTCTTAGGAGAGTTTTCTCCTTCCTTCTGCAGCGCTGAGCACAGATCACCCATTAAAATCAGGTGGAGATATCCCATGTGATTAACCAGCTATTGCAGAATTTAGTGGACCCTAATCCTTCCTGTCTTTTTTCTATTACATTGCCAAATGGCAGGAGAACGTCCCGCAAGGCCTTACCATATTCCAGATTGGAACAGGGAAATTTTATTCTGTCCTATAGAAACATGAACAGAGTGTGAAATGGACTGTAAAGATATGTGCATTTATTGCACACAAGTGGAAACAGGAGGAGCCCAGGGCATCTCGGATTGATTAATTTCAGTCAGAGCAAGATACTGCATGCATGTATGCTCTTCAATGTAGAGCTTTTATATCACTTTTCATGCATTTCTTCACCTGGGAGTCTCTTCTTTGTATTTCCAATATGCTTATTTCTCTGTGTAAAAAATACTTTTTTATTTTCTCACGGAGATAATGTGAATGTACAAAGTCAGAGTTGAGACAGTACATGGTGACTGCTGGCTATGTTACATAGGTCTCATGGTTTTTATTCATATACTTGGACTTAGAAAATGAATAAATAGTAATGTAAATATATTGAAGCGGTCTGGATCCATGCTTCTTGTACACAGTCAATTGACAATGGGTTTGACCAATAACTTCATCAAAAAGAAAGAGAAATCTTTACTGGAAGGGACAAAGAAATCATGTGGACCAGAGATGGATTTTTGTCTCGGTGTCATCAGTCCTCATTGGAAGGGGAAGAACCTGACTTGATTAAGGTCAATGCAATCCGTGATTTGCATTGCTTCAATTTGTCTATGGCATGAAGTTGATCTGGGAGAATAACTTTTAAAAAGCCACCAGGAAGAAAGAGGATCCTGGTATTTGTAGCACTGATAATTTCTGCTTGCTTGCTCTCATCAAGGATAACAAGACTGCTGGGAATATGGAAGGAAATAAAGACTCGATATGTTTCAGAACTGATTTGCTATGAATGTCTTTACAATACTTTATCTTATGCTGCTGATTAGGGGCATTACCTGATGATTAGGATAGATCCAAGGGTATTCTTTGACAATGGGCACAATCAGCTTTGTCATGGATCTGTAATGTATGAAAAACAAACAAGGGGCTAGAGGCCAGGCATCTTAACAACAATGTAAAAAAGCCTTATTTTAAAGATATATTTGTTCCTATTACTATTGTTACCTCCATATTTTTATTTATCATCAGTGTTGTGAAGCCCACTAGTAATTAGATTGTGTGATTTCATAACTTTGTGGCCACTTCTGCAAAGCCCAAGTTTGTGGTTTTGATTTTAAATTACATCTTTTGACAACTGTACATTTCAAATGCCTTGTGTATATAGCTCAGCAATAAGGCAAAGTGTGGTATGCTCAGCCAAATTGTGCCCTGCATAGTGAACTTCATTGCTTGTGCTTTCCCATAGCAATGGGGGATGACCTAAACTAGTTAAGAACTGGAAATGTGCACTGACATTTGTAATGATCCAGCTGAAAGAAAATGCACGGGGAAGTCAGTGAAAAAAGCTGCTTGTATATTCCTCTTGATGTCTAAGCCAGCCATTGCTGTTCAGATTTTTTTTTAAAAGATAATTCTAAATGGTCAATTTAAACACAAGGAGCAGAATTCCAAATGCAGGCATGGACGCACACCCTTCCCCTCAAATGAGTAAGCCTTTTTGCATTTCTTACATACCCATTTTTGTGGGTACTTGCTACAT
>QWTY01015875.1:0-11549 GCA_008033365.1 Pseudorectes ferrugineus | reverse complement strand
TTCCTGACCATCCATTTTTAAAAGAACTCTCCGCAGTTCCCCGCAGTGGAATGCGACATCTTTTCACAATGATACCTCAATGACTAGGAGAGAATTAACCGAAATATGCACAAATTTGTCCATAATTTTCAGCAAAGTAGTGCATCACTGCTACAATGCCCATACAACCAGCATTTATGACAGAGCATTTTGACTAGCAACAAAATTCAGTGTTGACAATGGAAAGCATATGTGAAACAGCACTTGGCTTTAAGATGATTCATTCTAATCAAGTTGAAGACATTAGTTATTTGGCTTCAAACTTAAATGAGGACATTTTAAGACCTTAAAAATGAAAACTAGGAAACAAGTCCAGAGCTAGCAATGTTGGTTATAAAAGAAATCCATTTGAATTACAAAAGGAACACTCTAGAAAAATTGCAAAAGGGAGGCATTTGTATAACAGCAGATAAAAACTGGCAGTCACTGAATATAAATCATAATCAGTACCGTTTGAAATACAAATTCTGGGGGGGAAAAAAAAACAAACCCCAAAACCCAAACTATTAAAAAAACCCCTCAGACACATTTAATTATCTACTCACAAAAACCATGTAACAGTTGTTCTATGATAAAATCCCATGTTATTTAAGCTATATCAGAATAAGGTAAGTTTTCTAGGAGGAGGAGGAATTAAGTAAGGAATATCACTAATTTAAAAGTTTTAATTAAATGACTGAGGACAATAGCTCTTTCAGTTAGATTTCCTAGTGTATCCAAATTTGTAGAACATACAACATGGTAGAATGTTCTGTGGGTGATCCACTGTAGGAAAGCAATGAAGTAGAAAGTGGTATGCCCTGGAGGAGTAGGGTTATAAATTTTTAAAGAGGCAATAGGCTCAGCTATGTCGTGTAGGAAAATGGGCAACTGTCCAAATTACGAATAGGTAAATGTAAATTACCTTTGATTTCACCACTGGAAAAGCTGTCTTATTTACTTTTAGAATATTGTTATCACAGTGTAGTGCAGAAAATTTGTATGTCATAAAGATGTATTTTAAAATTAATATAAAGGCAAAAAATGTTATAAAATTTGAAAAATCATGTCAGGACTTAGCTATCAAACTCTAAGTGCTGTGGCTCTACCAACTGTGTATTCAAACAACAGTGGATGTTAGCATTCTTTTGGACAGGGCAGGGAGGGGCTAAGTGATAGATAATCACTTATTAACCACAGGTATGGTTTGCAAAAGGAACCTCCTACACAGAGAATAAATAAATTTTGACCTCTCAAGAATATTGGTCTGAAGTGACAGCAAATCTGAAGTTAAAAAATACTTTAGTGAATACGTTATACTACATATCTTTTTCCAGTGCTTACAGAAGAGACAGCAAATACAGAGAAAGCATAGAAACATAGACTTCCTAGAGGTGCGTAGCCAGCCAATGTATTTGGATATGTGCCAAGAATCTGGAATGAAAAAGGGATAAAGAGCATGAAATTTTACAGATTTAGAACTATTGAGTGAGCAATGAAATTAGCAAGCTTCTCGTTTTCTGCTCTAGATGACCATTGTTCTGAAAATGGCTGATGCCTAATTGTTTTTCTCATTCAGCACTCTCAGTGGGTTTCTGCCCAATGACAATGTTGAATCATCATCACGTATAATATCACCTACAGAGTGTCTTTTACCAATGAATACAATTTTGAAATTGCCTCTTTGATGGAAATAAACCTCAGAATTCTGGAGCACAGTAGTGCTGGCAGCTGTTAGCAGAAATGTCAACTTTATGGGTTGGAAGAATATAGGGTAGACATCCATAGCTCCTAAGATAACTGGCACAAGTGTACTAGCATAGGTGTACTAGGGCCTCCTACAAACATCGTCTCTCGGGTAGAAATTGCCATGGGAGACCCTGGAACTCCCCTCCTCTGAAATGAGATGTTGCCTTCATTCTCACCGTTCACAAGTGGAGTCATTAACACAGAAAAAAAATATAAAATATGAACTCCACGCACAGATGTCTGCATATAGCACCCTTTCCACAACACCATTATTCTTATTCACAAAGCTCTAGCATTTCAGATTATTTAAAGAACAGTCCTATGAAGCCTACACAGAGAGAGTCCTAGTCTGACAGTGCACCTTGTTTCCCTTGCACTATATTTTGGCCAGCATCACGTACTGAATCTTTTCCTTCTTTGCAAAATTGGACACTTCTGCCATCTTCCTTGACTACCAGTCACTGAAACTTGGCATTCAGATTTTCATTCTTTATTTGTCTTTCAGGCCACCCCTTATTCACAATGCTGATAACACATTGGAAAAGAAAGATACTGATGCTAACTCAGGAAGCCTCTAAGCTGCAAACTGCTGGATAGAGAAGATGCATTCTTTGGAAACACTATAGGAAGTTGATTATATTCTTATATTTTTAAATACGCATCCCCTTTTACCACTGCTGGCAACAGGACTTTGTGCTGCATAAACATGTGATCTGACCCATTATAGCCTTTCTTTTGTTCCTGGAGTTCATTCTAATCAAACTGCTACACCTAACTTCTGTTTCAGAGATGAAATAAAATCACTTTGATCTCACCGATTAGAGGACATCAAATTATAAGCAGATTGCATCTCATCTATGTGAGAAAAGCCTTTTAGAAATGTTCCACCTCCATCAATGAAAACACACAGGAAAAAAGCTTTTTTAAAAAAGCCAAGTACACAGGCAAGAATTAGCAAGCCTATATGATGTCTTTTTAACTGGTTTGTTTATCAAAACCAGAGAAATCTCAGACTGGAGGGAATCATGCCATAATGTCTCTGTATTATCCACAGAATTCAGCCTTGCAGATATACCCTTGTGAATTCTGTTCTACTCAGAGCATGGGAAGAGTCTTTCCTCTAGCTTCTCATATTGTAGAAACCTGACATGTTCACATGAGGTCCTGAGCCATTTCTTAAAAGGAGTCCTCTCTAAAGCAAGTGTAAATTAATTCTTCTGGAAACCTCTAAAAGCTAAAAACTGGTTTCAAGTGATTATTAACAGGACCTTAAAAGTTTCACAAAACCTGTGGGCAAACATGAAGGGCAGAAACAATGCCACAAAAGCAAGAGTATCACTCAATACAGACACAACTTCTGAGGGCCCAGCTAAACCTGGCCTTGACTACAGTAACTCATTTCCACAGCCACAGGTGACAGGCAGCCCGAAGTGACCCACGGTCATAATGACATTCTCACATTCAAGAGGACAGAAGACATAACGGCTTCATGTCTGCAAACAGTGCTGAACACTATGATTAAAATTAAACAAGGGCAAGTGTTAAGAGAAATGAAACCAGGGGCATAACAATACACAGCTGTATGAGCCCTCGGGCAAGGAAAAGCGAAATGGCAACCTGTTGTAAGAGTTCCCTTTATACAGCTTAACAGGACAGACACAGATCCAAACTGGGTTTTGCTCGGCCAGGACCATGCCATGCGACAGGAGCACAAACACTTCACAACTGAAAGGGCTGATCTAGCCCAAAAAAAACCTCCTACAAAATCCACACCTACCTCTCCTTTTGCAGTTATCTAAGTAAGTTTTTATGTTATACTCACGTCCATGATTTCTGGACGTTTGTGCTGATCCAGCCATATTTTACTTCTCTCTCACTTACTTTCTGTCCTAAATTTCTCTTCCTGTGTCTGATAACTCTGTCTGTTTAGTTTTTCCCATGCAGTATGTTTCTCACCCACAATAAAAAGGGGGGAAGGGAGCAAGAGATAAGAGTTAGTACAAGAGTTATACCTTCTCCCTGGAAAATAGGAAGTTACTGCATCATATAAATGAAAACAAACAAGAGAAAATGGATTGAGAAAAATGTCAGACCACAGATACCCTTCCCACAGATAACTCTTCAGGGCACTTAGCAGCACACAGCAAACTTTCCATTATCCCATAGGTTCTTACAAGATGGACCCACATGAATTCCTTCCCAGTAATCGAGAAGTCCTACACACTACCATTACATCAGGAATGCACATGTTATTTGCATGAGTAAGAGTGGTGGAAATGAAGTTAAAAATATATCAATTTTTTCATCTGTCAGTGCAGAATATCTAGTTGTATAATTACCTATAATTCAGAAAGAAGCTTGGGCAAATTATTTTCACCTAAGCGTCACAAAAAAAGAAGACAGTTGCTATGTATCAGGAGGTATTAAAGCATTAAATTATTGGTAATACTGGGAAGAAACCTGATTACTGTCACTATTTGGCTACTAAAGGTTATGAAAAGAAAGAGACAGTTGTATTTTTACTTCTAGCTTTTAAATGGATCAAGATTAATTAAATCACTAAGAATAGTTAAATAAGAATCAAGTTAGCTTTTGGTGCTATAATTCCATTTTCTCTCTGTAGGTGTTCTTCTGACCTTGTCTGCCTAAGTAGCAACCTTTCATTTTATTCTTCAGCCCCTTTGCCATCTTCTTCTCTTTCCTAAATTATCATAATCTTCTCTGAACTGTGGTAAAATCTGAGACATTCATGCAGCAGTACGATGGTTTTACTACCAAAAGTTTCTAGCAGTATACATGTAGGAAAAGAAGAGACCACTTCAGAATGAGAACACCCATGCTGAAAAGTGTGCTATCACTCTCCTGCAAGATGCTAAAAGGTGACTGGACATTTGCTGTCTGTGCATATTAGAGAATCACGAGGAAAAGAAGAAAGGTTGTTTTGTTGTGCTTTATTTTTTATTAACATCCCTCCTAAGTCAGGGATCCATGGAAATTCAGAGCAGTATTTCTGAGATATAAGGTGGTTAGGAAACATTCATATGTATTTTTATGCAGACAATGCATGATCCTAAGGAATAGCTGGATTGAGACAGACAACAATATAGGTTCCTATGAAATCAGCAGAGGACCAGAATTTCAGTTCAGGATTTCAGCGTTCTCTGAATGCTCACAGTATTCTGCTCAGAATCAGAATGAGAAGTGGAGTACCAAGATTTACACCTACTTCAGAATATGGCAGAAAGAAAGAACCAAGGTTCAGAATCATTAGAAATTGAGGCTGCTTCATCAAAATAAAAGAACCTTCAGCTGAAGAAAGCAGGAACCAATCAACTGGTGCTTAAAACTAAGAAAGGAGATTATGAGTAAGCTTTTAAACAAAAAAAAAGTAAGAAAATACCCATGTGGGAAAAGATACCACACCATATGAGGTAACATCTCTTACAGATGAAGAGGAAATTCAGCACAATCAGTATCAGAGGACAGGAGTTGTCAAACGGGCAACAAGAAAACAAGCTGGCACTTTAAACAGTGTCAAGAGAATGAAAAAGTTGGTACACATGCTTCCATGCGAATACTGGAAAGCATAAGAAATATGACAACAGCACTGCCATATTTAGCCCTAAATTAAGGCATGGACATCCTGGGCATATTGGAAACTATTGAATAACCCCTGATGCTAGCATACAAAATACACAGGAAAAAGTAAAGCAACCAACTTTATCAGAAGCAGACAGGGTACTTTTGTATGTTAAATAGAGCCTAATGAAAAAAAATAGATGAGCTAAGTGCCTCAAAATGTAGCATAGATTCTATAGGGCTTGAAATATCAAACCTACACAAAAAGGATGAATGGGAGTCCACTATTGGAATGGTGACATAGTTTCTGATGTGCTCAGGGACGGGAGGCAACACATGCAGAAAATATGACAATGATGTCAGCTTTTGGCAATCTCTGTGTAAGTACAGAAAATGTATCTATAATACAATGACCAAATAAAAGACACCATTAATTATTTTTTCATGGAGCAAATAGTTAGGTAGTCCTCAACAGAAGATGCAGTGCCTGGCTTGGTTCAAAAATCTTGCACAGTGAAACAGCCCATGTAGAACAGCAACCATCTCATGCCTACAGACAACATCTCGGCAGAAGTGTGAAACTCTAAATACCCACCACAATGCCCTCAGATCCAAGAGGACATAAACATAAGAGTCACATTAAAAAACCCACAGGGAGAGCTGAGATAGCTAAATCCTTAGAAGTGGCTTCTCGAGGACTCCATCACAGGAACAGAACCACTTAAGGAAAGGCTTGAGAAAGGGCGATGGGAAGCCAGGAAGGAAAGAGAGTAGATTATATGCACGAAGACAAACTTCCAAAGACTGAAGTCATGTCTAAAAGAAGAAAACAGGAAGTTTGATGAGTTGTGAGAGATTAGGTGCAAGCACACCGTAAGACAGGCCAAAAAAGTGATTGAGAAACAACTAAAGCAAAACTAGCACTGTATTGTTCTTGAGACACAACCAGAGCAGAAGCCTGACAAGGGCTATCTGAAGATCAGGGCACAGAAAACAGCAAGAAGAGCAAGAAGAGCGGTCCTCTGCAGAAGTACGTGGAATAACTAGACAGCTTTTAAAGGAAGCACAAACTTGCTTTGTGAGAAACTCAGGAAAAGTTCTGTCTGAAATGCAGCTGAGTGTAGAACAGACTATAGAAAGATTTGATGAAGTGAATACAAAAAAAAATTGCCAGAATCAGATTATCTCCACCCAGGACAGCTAAAAAACTCCAGAATGAAGTAAATAAGTAAATTATAATAATGAGTGGTACACTCTCAAATCTAAATTCATACATTATGATTGGCAAATGGCCAACAAAGAATTCTGCCATAAATCTATGTTTTTTCTATACCTGGAATACCAGTTGCAGGTTTTGTCCCTTCCTCCTAAGCAGTATATGGAAGGACACAAAAGGTTTAAGATAACCATGGATGACAAAAGGTCTGGAGAACATGCAGAATGTCTCCTTTGTATGAGGGATGAAGAATAAAGTGAACTGGGATTGCACTCTTAAAAAGAGGCACATTAGAGGGAGTATGAGAGAGATCAGCCACATCATGAATAAAATGGAGAAAATAGGTGGATTTTGACTCTTTACCAGTACAAGAACCACAGGGCATGAAATGAAGCCACTAAGAGCCAGGTTCAAAACAACCAGAGATAATTTTTCATACAACAGAGAGCTCATTGCTAAATTATTTTCCAGATGCTCTAAATTCACTTAGATTCTAAGGGACACAGAGAAAAGTGCATTCTTATCTTTGAGCTTTTTCAGTAGCAGAGGTTCCAGCACATGTGTAGAAAGAAGAAGCCACAACACATCTTTCACCTATTCAGTGTGTCTTATCCCATAGGCTCCCAATTACTGCTGTGTGCCCTAATTAGGCTGTGCTGTTCTTAATGTGCAAATAGCCAAGGTCTGTCCAGAGGCTGCACAGTCTCAGTACAAAACAAGAAAGGGGAAAAAGCGTAAAAGTGCCTTTTTCTTTTCAACAGCACTTGGTTAGAGTGCACCAGAACTGACCCTAGATTCAGCACATTGTCTTGGAATGTTAACAGGCAAATATTATCATGTGCAGAGAATCAGTCTAAATTCATATCTGTTTATGCAAATCCCGTCAAGCAGAAATGTTTAGCTAACCAAAAGTCCTTCTAATAAACCCAATTATTTTCCTCAAGTGTCCTGAACAGTAGTGATACGCATGAAATAGTTCTATCATGCTGCATACTGCAATTCTTACCACTTCATACAGTTATGTATCTGGGTCTGACAAAATATTTCTATTTGATTTAAGAAACATTATAGAACTGCATTATAGAAAGTCTAGTGACACTGCCAGCAATTAAGGTTGTGCAACAGCTCTTTTCATATTTTCTGTTTCTTACAACAGTGTGGGCTAAAATTTATTGCAGTGATTTGCTGTGCTGTACACAGGATAAATTTTTCCGTGGATAATCTGTGATGTTCCCAAGGAAAACACTGAGAAAAGTACATTCATTGTCCTTTTACTGACCATTTCAAATACTTCTGTATTCTCAAGCAGAGTTCAAAACAGGGGAGTTTGAGCTGTAAGTTAGAAGGATCTTCAGCTTCTCTGTGAAATTTTACTTCATTTTGATCAAATTAGATAGTTGTTACCAGCTAAAATCTCTCAGTCTAAGAGGAAAATTATTCTTGAATCTCATTGCACATATTTTAAGAATCTCTACATTCATATCAACTTTCAGCTTGGTTACTGCCTTTTAGCTTAAATAGCACTATCCATTACCTGAAGATTACAGTCCTTGATTCAGAGTATTCTGTCATATCTCTCATACCTCTTCCAGATTTCTTCTTTTCAAATTACAGTTTATACATTATTTTGCTCATCTTCTAGTTCAAACCAATTTTCTAGCAGATGTGTGACCTGAACAAAAATTATATAGACTATAATGCAGGATCTTATACAATTGAATAGATATTTCTCTACATCCCAGGATATGAGAGTCACTGAGGGGAAGAGACCTTGAGAGATTCATTAGTCCAACCCCCCCCTGCTCAAACAGGAGCAGCCAGAGCATGTTGCTTAGGACTCTGCAGAAACAGATTTTTAATATCTCCACAGGTGGAGATTCCACAACCTCTCTGGGCAGCCCGTTCTAGTGCTTGACCCCTCCTTACTGTAAGAAAAGTTTCTTCCTATATTTATGTAGAATTTCTTGTGTTTCGGTTTGTGCCCATCACCTCCTGTCCTTGGGCACCACTGAGGAGAATCTGGCTCCATCTTCTTTATGTCTAGATAATATGTTTATACAGCTGCCTCCCATCAGGTAGGCAGCTGCATCCATACACATGGATGAGAACTCCTCAGACTTCACTCCCGGCTGAACAGACACAGTTCCTTCTGCCCCTTAGATGCCCCAGTCCCTGAATCACCTCTGTGGCCTTTTGCTGGACCAACTGCAATACATCCATGTTTTTTTTGTACTCTGAAATATCCGCTAAAACACCTGAGCACATTGACTCGATTACAGCTGCATTAATGGATGTGCGTATCCATTAATGGATGGTATCCATTCATAACCATCCAATTAACAACTACTACACTGACGTATGCCTACAAACACCTAAACATACCTAAGTATACCTGACTTGAAGTATTCTTTAGTTGACTTCAGGCAGGGAGATCTCATTTTATAGGGACAATTGACCATATTACTTGCCTTTCATTTTATAGCATTACAATTCAGTTTTACAGTTTAGTAAACTGTACAGTTCAGTTACTGCAGACCTTATGCTTTAGGGATTTTAATCTTCACCAATTTAGTTAATACTTTTTCCTGTGATTTTTCCCCAAATGCTTCAACTAATGTTGATCAAACCAGTTGGGTTTTCTTAGTCTGGAAAATCTATTAGCAAAGAAATAATCAGGTTACTGTGTGCAATCAAATTTGGTTTTATTTTAACTCATTTTTTTCTTTATCACATAGTTTTTAATCCCTCCTTCCTTCAAAATGTGGTCTAAAGCTTAGCATATAATTGAAGACAGATTGTAGTTAAACACTCATCTTTTTTTTTTGCAAATAACAGATACTGTCTTTGCCAGTATATAATCATAATATGTACAACTTGACAGATGATAAAAATATCAGCCTTGGAATCTCAAGAGTAATATCTCTCAAATCATTTAATCATCTTACTTTAAATACACTCAATTGTAAATTTTAACTTCCTGTGTAAATCAGAGGTGAACTTAAGACTGACACTTTAGCCTCAGGATTAGATATTAATTATTAACAGATTAGATATTTAAAGTGCTTTATAATGCTAAGTGCTGATAAAAATAAGGTTTCAAAAGACTAAATTCTACTAATTTTTTTAACCCCTCCATGATCTCTAAAATAGAAATATTACTGCTCTCTTTTCCTCAGTGATTTTGAAATGGTGTCTTATATTAAACCACAAAAATATTTAAAGGACATTAATAAAGTTATTAAAATCCACAACGTTTTAACAGCAATATTTAAAATAATGACTTAACCATACATTACACAATGATGATGAAACATGGACTAAATGTTCATCAGTTATGCCTCTTGTATTTTGTGCCAGAAAAAGAGATTTTAGAAGAAATAACATGCAATCATGTCATTAGAATTTTACCCTATACTCGGAATAAACAATAAAGCTGAACTAAGAATGGAATAGCAGTTCTTATAATTTTGCAGTATTCATATTTCTGCTTTGATGTTTAGTATTTATCTGATGAACACATTACTGAAAAAGTAATTAAAAGCATCTTTGTCATTAGCAGTAAGGAATCAAGTATCTACACCTACTTTGTTTTACTAAAATACAGTCTCACTGCTGAAATAATACTTTAATGTCAATGGAGAAAACACATTGTTTCTCAGGCAACATGCTGAACGTGTGCCAACAGACATTGTCTGACACACTAAGGAGTGCTGTGATATCTGCCATCAAGTATCAAATTGGACGACAAAAACAAATCTTTCCTTATTCTCATACAAAACAGCATTCCAAAAATAAATGTAAAGAGGGAAAAGGAAAGCAAGCAAAACTTATAGAAAAACCACAACAAACACAGAATTCTTTTTAAAATGTTTTCAGAACTTCCTCTTGACTTGCAGTTGAAAAAGCCTATGGTCACCCACAATTTATTTGAAACTGCTCTGTCTAGTTTCCCGCTTCTCTTCCTGAATCAAACCAAGAAGAAAAAAAATAAGCCTTCAAACCACTGACATACCCAGATGATGACGTTCAGTTCTCCAGGAAAGGACTGCATTTATAATGTACTGTGTTCAGATACATATGGTAACAAATAACAGTAGATAATAGATTTTAGAAAAGCTGATGGTGACTTGAAGTTGACCCTTCAAAAAAAAATCATTTTGGATATATGTCAGACTAAAGACAGTTACATTAATACTGACTGCCTTCAGGGAAAAAGGACATGCACAAATATGCAGGTCAGAGTCTGGCCACTAGAAACCCCTTTTTCACCAATATGACCAACATGTAATTTCTATACAGACCAACAGAAAAGAATCTCCCTAATCTTAGGTAATAGGTCCGAGTCAAAATACTTCCATAACCATTTCTCCCATCACTACTAAAGTCATCTGTCTAGGACTCTACTTATAAAAGTATTATGCTTTTATGGTGCACCAAAACTTGAGGAAAATAAGCACTAATGCGATCCCTCAATCTGCTTCAGGAGGTGTTGGCTACAATGTACCACACCTGAAATATTTCTACACTAATGCAGGCAGCATGAGGAACAAACAAGAGGAGCTGAGGCTTTGGCCCAGTCCCAGAGATTTGACATCAGTGGTATACGTGAAACCTGGTGGGATGAGCCCCTGGAAAAACATTTTTGGTGGGTGTTCTGGTCCATCAGTGCTGGTCACTTTTTAAACATCACCTCCCTAAGGGCACAGGAGCAGACAATTCCCAAATATAAGAAGTCAAGCAGGTGAGGGCAGAAGGCCAACTTGCCTGAACAGGAATCTTCTCTTGGAAATAAGGACAAAAAAGAAGGTGTATGCCCAGTGGAAGCAAGGTCAGGTGACATGGAAAGAAAACAGAGATGGTGCTTGCCACCATAGGGAGGAAATTCATGCAGCCAAAGCTCAACTGGCCAGAACTGTGGGGGACAATAAAAAGAGTGTTTTCAAATATATTGGCAGCAGGCATTGTAAAAATAACATTGGCCCGTTAC
>QWTY01015870.1:0-11595 GCA_008033365.1 Pseudorectes ferrugineus | reverse complement strand
TCATATTAGAGTTTATACTGAATTTTCTAAAGAAAACCAACAAAACCCAAACAAATAAACAAAAAACCCAACCACCACCACCACCCCCGCCTTTCAAAAAAAAAAAGACACTAAATTTTGCATTTTAATTCTGAGGCAGAACTGGTTGGATTTCAGAGGGGACTTCCCCCAGGCCAGGGCAGAGGCTGATTTCTGGCCTTGATCTCAGCTTGAGGGCAGAGACCTGAGGAATCTGCCGAGGGAAGGTGGATGTCACGTGTTGGATGTCACAAACCATGGCTTCCAAAAGATCCATTCCAGGAAATACTGAAAGGTTCCAAAGAAACTGGAAAAAAAACTTGCTTTCAATTTTGACAAGACCAAAATCACTTTTCAAAATGAAATTTTCAGCTCTTCAGTTTCAGTTTGTCTACTCTACTCAAGACATAACAGCTCTTCTTTCCTTCCCACGCTTCTGATGAGGATACATCCCAGCTGGATCTCTGGTAGATGGAAAAGGGAATAAGAGCAAGCCCAACACAGCAAAAGTGAAGAGGAGAATTAATTTGCCGTGGTTCTCCACCAGAATAGGTTTGGAATTGTGAGCACTTAAATCTTTTTGAAGGTGGTGCTGAGGCCCTGGCACAGGGTGCCCAGAGAAGCTGTGGCTGCCCCTAGATCCCTGAAAGTGCCCAAAGCCAGGCTGGATGGGGCTTGGAGCACCCTGGGATAGTGGGAGGTGTCCCTGCCCATGGCATGGGTGGCACTGGATGGGCTTTGGGGTCCCTTCCAACCCAAACCATTCCAGGATTCTGTGATTCCATGATTTTTACAGCATGTTCAGATGATCAGTTCCCTACCAGTACTTTTAGAGCTGCAAACCCAGTATTTTCCAAGGCTCACAACAGCTCCTGGGGTGTCCTATACTAATGCCTTAAATCTGCAGCAGAAAATGAACCTTTTAGGTGGTGAAGGAAAAGATTAGAGCCTGTCCCAGTTTTGGGCAGACGTGCATATCATTTACCCTATTTTGCTGTGTTACTCTATAAAAGTTTATGACCCTCCAAGTTTTGTTTTTTTCCGAGCCCCAATTAAAGGGCTGGGATGTTCTGGTGGTTTGATCCAGAAAATAGACAGTCTCTGCTGCTGACAGCTAGCAAATGATCCACCAGATGCTTGGATCTGTAGCTCCGGAGCCCAGCCATGGGCTTAACATGAAGAATTAAAATCTCTTCCCTTCAGCAGCGCCGAAATGCCTCATTAGTGCTGTAAAAGAAAAACTGAGGGTGCAGCACTGCTATAAATAGAATTCTACGTCTCTCACTAGCTCAAGTCATTAACAGCCTTGGGAAGGAAGGAATTTCCAGGCTGATGGATATGGGGTTTATGCCCACACGACTTGGGCATGTGGGTTGTTTGCCAGTGTTCTCCCCGCTCTTCATCCGGCCTCGTGCACTTCTCAACTCCCTACAAAAGCCAAAAAAAGGCCATCTTTGAAAAGTTCATCGATTCCTGGCTTAAAAAAATAACAAGACTCTTGAAGAGAACAAACTCAGCAGTTCCCATGGTTATGTTTTGCTTCACTTACCTACGCAACACTTCTATTCTGGTGATATTTGTCCCCAAATGGCACAACTTTCCAGATTTCCTCTCCCAAACCTTAGGCTAAAATTGCCTTGACAAATACTAAGCTCAAATTTCAGGAAGACTATTATCTTTTGAAAGTAAAGTCTCAATTCTCAGTGAAATTACTGTCTTCGTGTCCCTGACAGAGCCATTTCTCCCTTTCAGAGAGAACCGTGGTGGATCACAGAATATCCTGCACTGGAAGGGACCCCCAAGGATCATCAGCTCCATGGAATGCTTGATTTTAATACCAGTGCTTCCACACTTTTTAATATCCTACATCAGGACACTCCTTTTCAAGGACAATTACAACAATAAATTCTACTTGCTTATTTAATTGGGGGTAATAACTTTTAATATATCCTAGCTGAAAAGTAACATTCTGAGTTTATTTGCCAGAGTGCTGCTTAAGTCCTCCCCAAGTGTGTATTTTTATGCATGACATGTACTTCTCATCTACAAAAAGGTGTAGCTACTACAACTTGGATCATTATATAAGACGATGTTGCCTACACTACAGAAAGACCTTGTTTTTCCAAGTTTTCTTCTTCAAAGCTGTCTGAAAGGAATTAAATTTCTCAAAGATGTTTTTAAAATCTTCTTATATCAAATTTTTCACTTTACTGTGAATTTGAACGCAATGTGGAATTAGAAAGTAAACAATATGTTTTTTATCTCCAACTATCCAGCTCCAATTAAACATCATAAATTAAGCCTGTTGCACTCAAAGCTGACTAAATCAGGAAGGAAATGGATACAGTTGTGGAAGTCTTAAATAAGAAGTTTATATTATGCCACCAAGATCCTTTTCTGGGGGAGGAATTGTCTCAGCCTTGTGAATCTAAAGTGTAGCGTGGACTTTTGTTGTTAATTATTATAATCCACAGATTTTTGGGATGTTGCTTTGTTTATGAAGTCTCTTATTAGGCAAAAGGTTAACAAAGATATGACCCACTGCTCCTTGGGAAAAGCTCAGTTTAAGCACTTTAAAGGTGGGAATCTAATTTCCTATATCAACAGAAATATTTCAGGAATGTGTCCATCAGCTGTTCTGTGGGCTCGGTGCCAATAAAAAACCAAATCCCAGGAGAAAAGGTTTCAATCAGCAGATGCACATGTCCTGTGCTGAATTATGATATTCCAATGGCTTTTCACTTTCATTCATTCCCATACAAATTTGAAGTATTAATATTAATTCTGGTCTTACCTAAAGTCAGGGGGAGTTTGGCCAGGCTAACAGCAGAGCTGAGATAATGAAGGACCTTGGGATTTGACCTGTACTGCGAGATTCCATGGATCAAACCCCGGAAAGGAGAAATCCCCTACTCAGCTCTTTCTGAGCCGGGATTATGAGGTTTGGCCCACGTTAATGCCAAAGCCCAGGTCTGAGTCTGGAGAAATCCAGGAAGATGAAAGCAGAGACTGAAGTGTTTTCCACTGGACTTCAGTGAACCTGGGACAGCGAGACGTTATAAAATCTTATTTTATGTGTATTCACATATTATTGCCTTCCCAGAGCTAATAGAACACCTGACTATAGGAAAACTTCAGGCTCTTTATTCCCAAAGGTATTTTTTTTTTCTATTTTATCAACCTCATTACCATAGAAAGTCGGTGAATGTAAAGAAATTTTTCGTGTGGGAGAAAGAAAAAAACTGCTTAATTTTTTATATTTATCAGCAAATATTGAAACCTACTTATCAGGGATTGTTATTACCAATTTATGTCCCTGTAAACTTGTTGACTGAGAAGCACCTCCACCAGCTTTCAACAGGGCAATGAGTAGAGAGTGGGACATGGACACTTTCTGATTTATTTTTCTTTCTTATTCAACCACTCCATGCGTGATTTGCATCACCATTTCCAAGGCTATCAGAAGATAAAACAAATAAGAAAAGTCAGCTGCAAAAGCTGCTAATCTATATGCAGTACAATCAAAACCCCTTTGTATCAAGGCCTCTCCAGAAAGCCTGAATTCCAAGAAGATTGCTTGAAGGGCAGGGAAGTAAAACTCCAACTGCTGTGCAAGGCAGCTGAAGAGGAGCCTGCTGGAACAGTGACTGAGAGAAGCAAAACAACCCCACAGACCAGATTAAGTCAGTGTTAAATAAACCCCTCACAAGCCTCAGGCTGGGCCTGCAAGGCTCTGCCTGGAAGGTGCAGCTGAACTAAACCCACAGACAGGTCTGGCTCAGTCTCTGCCAATAACCAGTGGTAGATGGGTTGGAATGTCAGAACAAATTAAGTGGACAGTGATCCTTCCCTCTGATAGTTTCATTACTCCACATGCAGTGTTTCACTCATTGTAGGTTTAGGACTTCCTGCATCGGTTCTGCTTTGCTGTGTTTTAATTCTGTCACTTTGTCCCGTTTCTCTTTCAAAGTCTATAACTCCATTAAATCCTCTATGAAGAGCCACCTCTTTTGCTCTATTTCAAAGCTGCTGTTCTCTAGTTTCCTTTGAAGTCCCCTAGATCTGGTGAGAGGTGACCTGGAGAGCGGCTCCCAAGGGATCCTGGACCCCGGGAGTGATGGATCTGCCGGGACAGCCCTGGGAGGGACCCGGACAAGGTGATTGTTCCTTGGGGGTCCTGGTTTTGGAGCCCCAGCTCCACTGTGCATCCTGAGCTGCACTGGATGGATGGGCTTATGGTGCACTGATGGCCCCTGGGCCAGGCTTTAGGCTGGGATTTGGGCTCCTCCACCTGCCGTCCCCTCCTGGAGCTCCTCGGGGACCCCATTCCAGGTCTCTTCCAACCCAAACCATCCTCTGGTTCTGTGAACACCTCTGTGTTCAGAGAACTCCCTGGGATTTCTTGGAGAAGAGATCAGAAATCCAGGCACAGCATTCCCAAGGAGTTGGGTTCCTCTTGGATTTTTTAAGTAGCCTAATGATGTTTTGATCCTCGCTCCTCTACAAATTATTCTCAATATTTCAATTATTTTTTCTGACAGTGACTGAGCACTGAGCTGATACTTTTCTTGGAATTATCCAGTATAACCTAAGATCTCATTCCAGTGTACCAACAGTAAGATTTCAGTCCTTCATTAGAACTAATCAAATTAAACTCTTTCTCTCAACGTGTTTTATTTTACTTTTTCTTACAATGAATTTCCCCTGCAGCTGAATAATCCTGTCATTCCCTCTCAGCAATTCCTGCTGCAATCCTTATCCCTGCTTTCTACTCCTGACTTACTCCATGTAATCTGTAAATTCTGTTGTGCTCAAATAAATTGCCAAACATTCCAATTGCAAAAAAATGTTTCAGAAATTTAACAGGTGAAATATGAAGGGCCAAGTTTGACTCAGGTTTCAGAGAGCAATTCTACATAGATACAGAATGTTTCCTGCTTTCCTGTTTTTCCCCAAGAAAATAGAAATTTTATTTAAAATTCAGACATAATGTAATTATTGGATGTTTAATAATAATTTGTTCCTTCTACAAGGAGAGCAGCAATCTTTCATAGCAGTTTTATGAATTAACAAGCATTTAGGAGAGTGTAAAAAAATTGAATTTGAAAACAAGTTGTGTTGACAGCTCCTAAAATAACAATTACTCATGGAGAACCATTTCAAATCAGTTTCTAATGGCACAATTCAGCTCCAGGTTTGGTGTATGCTGAAAGTTGCACTTCTCTGAGACAAATATATTTTATCCACTGATGGGGAACAGTTTTGATAGAAAAGTAATTCCAGTTTGCAGGTCACAATATTTGTAGAATTAGAGAAATGTGCTTGCCTAGAAAAAGACAAAGAAAACGAGTGCATGGCCGTATCAGCATAAATGTGGGTTTAAGGCTGCAATGACGATTATCTCAATTTTCATTGGAATTGTATTTATTTGTTTTTATTAGATGTCATTCACTTGGATCTGACAGTATCTGGAGATGTAATCTAGTAATGGAAAATTAAAATGTGCAGTTTCAGCTACAGGGGCTTATCTTCAATAATGGAACTATCCAAGCAAAACCTGCCTTTATTGAGAGTTTCACCAGCAGATGGTCTCTGTCCGAAATGGAAACCCACTGAAGGAAGAATATTTTTTGCTGTTAATCAGCACAAAACTTTCTATTTTTTATGCCCCACCTTCAAGTCTCATTACATTTCTGGGAGTCCTTTTTCCTATCCATTCACCACAAAAAGACAAGGAATATCCAGCAGTGCATTAGTGCTTGACAATATTTTATGCCAATTTTTTCATGCTCTTTGCTTGACTATTAAGCAACAGCACAGATTATACATAGATTAAAAAAAATCAGGTTTAATTAGACTGCTGATTAAAGCAAATATTTTCCTGTGCTTAAATAAACAGGGCCATTAACACACAACTTTCTGCTTGAAGGTGATGACTTGGTTTCAGTCACAGTGTGTTTGGAACAAAGTGTGATTGAGATTTTGGAAAGGACAATGGTTTCTTGAGAAGGTGAGAGAAAAATTTCTCCTGTTACATGTATGAAATACCAAGATATGAAGTCAATGCACCAAGGTTTGAAGGGCTGGAGAAACAAGCAGAAAAATACTGAGAAGTACTCAAATGACAATGGCATTTTTCCCCCTGAATAATTTTTTTTTTTTTTTAAGTCTTATAATAAACAACATTCCTGCTGTAAACTGATAAACTCCTGCAGGCTTGTTCATAGTGAGCATTGGAATAAACCCTGCTCCTGCTTCCATCCCATCCGTGTTAAATGGCAACAGAGGAGCACAGGCAGACAACAATCACACCCACACATCCACGTTAAATTTCAGGTTATGCTCATTCCCAAAGGAGTAGCACCAGGCCAAATAAAAACCTTTCATGTGCCATTTACTGGTGTTTTTCTCAGAGAAACTGCATTTATTTACATGAACCTAATTTACTGTAGATGGAAATTCGGTAGCAGCACTTGAGGCTAAACAGAGACGTGAAGCTGGCAATAAAACTTGGAGTAAAATTCTGTAATTAAAGCTCCACTGAGAACATGAAACAAATCCGTGCATCCATCTTCACGTATATGATTACATATGTCCAGTGTTACCTCGTAGACATATGAGCCACCAAAATGAAATATCAGTGCTGCCTCGCTGCGTGAGGGAGAGAATTAAACCTTCATAGCTGGATTTGCCAGAGAAGCATTGAAATCAATCTCTTTAAAAGACATTTTAAGGACATAAACAAGTGTTGTATATACCCACAGCAAAATTAAATGTAAAAATGTATTGCCTCTGAGGCAGAACAAAATAGTTGCTTGCAGTGAACAATATTGCACAGTCGCAGCATGGGTTTGGAATTCTATTTCAGGGAAGAAGCTCTGAAAAAGAAAAACACATTAATAATAAGCTTCTGCCTGTGATAATGGAAGTTTTGAAATCCTTGATTTTAGTGTGCCATGTAAGTGAGGAAAATCTTTATGGGCTTTTTTTCCCCCCCGTTTCCTTTTCTTCTTTTATTTCACTTCATACACAGCACCAAAAAAGGATAGGAGCTTCTTTCTTGGGAAATGTTTCTCTCTCCCTCTCTTCTCCTTTTCCTCCATGAGCTGATTCCTTACATGCACCAGGCAATACATAACTCCACTGAACCAAATAGAGGAGCAGCAATTCTTTCTAACGATTCCCATATGGACAATAGGAATCTGTGTCAGATGAAAGCATCATAAACAATATGACAGCGCAGAAACACAGCAGATTTCCATAAAACCTGGTAATCATTTGCCTTTTATTTTATATTTGTTAAGCATGCCTGCTGTGACTCTTCCCTCATGCACTGCCAGTGAATGATTCCTACGCTGGAAGAGGTGAGAAGGAATTTCCTCTCTCAGACTGAATTGCGAGCACTTGGATGATCTCAAATGTAGCTGAATTATTTGGGAACAAACACAGATCTTACAACTCCCAAATCTTCAGTCATCTTGCCACAGGCCATGGGAAAGAGTCAAGTGAGAATTCTTCCCATTTCTCTCAACAGGATGGGAGGAAATGGCCTCAAGTTACAGCAGGGGAGGTTCAGGTTGCACACCAGGAAGAATTTCTTCATGGAAAGGTTTGTCAAACATTGGAAGGAGCTGCCCAGGGAGGTTTGGAGTCCCCATCCCTGGAGGTGTCCAAGGAACACCTGGACATGGCACTCAGTGCTCTGGGCTGGTGACAAGGTGGGGATTGGGCACAGGGTGGATTCAATGGCCTGGGAGGACTTTCCCAACCTCAGCGATCCTGGGATATTACTCTCCATTTCTAGGATTCTTTATTGTACCCCCAGGATGGACGGATTGAGTAAAGTATTGATTTTGCTCATTTCCTAATGGCAGCTTTTCTGGTGTGCAAGATAATGAAGGGGAGGAATTGGAATATGCAGAAGAAGAGCTAAATGTACATAATCATCCTGGAACTTCCCACTGTGACAGATTATCCTGATGCTCTGGAGCAGATGTACTATATTTACTTTAATATCTCCAGAACAGCATGGATACAGCCTTGTGCATTCTGCAGTCCCCATAGGAAATAATTGTAATTTTCCTTAATTTTTTCATTTTTAAAATCTTGGAAAACTCTCACTTTTATATCCATTTCTCCACCACATCACTTCCTTCCTTTTTTAGAGTCACTGTAACTCCTTTGAGAAGTGTCATATTCAGTGTTCTTCCACTGATGAGAACTTGAATTTTGATTTTAATGGAGACTTCTCTGGTGGATGCAACAAGAATAATTATTGTGTGACTAAGCTTGCTTTCCTCCCAGACAAAAATAAATTTCCAAGGTCTTAATTTACACTGCGTTTTGTTGGTTCATTTATTCAATTTTTTTTTTTTTTTTACAACTTGTCTTTTCCATAAGTTTGAGTCTTATTTTTTCAATTTGGGTGGATTAAATGCTTTTAATCCACACACACACTCCTTCATGCTGTACATATTTCCCTCAGGAATACTAATATCTGCCAGTGGGAAATAACTGCTGAACAGCAGCTTCCTTTGTGCTGAGCTAATTTAGGAAGGTATTCACCTTGCCCTCTGTGGTGTTAAACCAACAGGTGGTTGGAGGGTTTGACCTTTTATTTCTAAATATAAAAATAAAAATGTCTAGGCAGCTGTAGGGAACCGATTAGAAAATTGCCCTTCCTGGGAGAGAAGAGAGAACAACCAAGACCTAAGTAGAGAAAATGCAAATGAATTGTCCCTTTCCTTCCTCTGCCTGTTAATAGCTGGGTAAGAGAGAATTCCAGACCCATTCCATTGTCTCGTGTTTAGCACTCACATGGAAGAACTCAGCCAAACTCTTGTATGAGATGATCTCAAAGCGTTGTGAATTGTACAAATTAATTAAATCCAATCAGGTCCCTGAAGAATCAGCCTCTGGGACTCCCGAGGCACTTTGGCTCCATTCCCTACCTCAGTTTTATTTGGGAAATGGTGCGAAGTCATGCTAAATCAGAGTGGTGAGGCATCAACACAAGGCTGGGAAAAGCTCTTGCAACAAAGATTAAACAGACAGGGAATGGGCGGGAATTTTCCTTGTAGAAGCAGTGTGGGAAAGCCAGTGGACACAACTGGGAAGGGATTTGAACTGTGGACTTGAAGAGAGCTTTCAGAGTGCACTGAAATTACAGAAATCCCAGATCATTGCACCTGAGTTCTTTCTCTTGGGAGAGGTGAAACCTGTACTACAAACAGCAAGTACTGGCTAATCATCGTCATGGAAGGAATGATTTTCTGAGGTGAGCCTCAGAAATCACAGAAAGATTCCATGCATTGTCAACATTTGCACCAATCTGAACATTAATACCTATATTTGCATCTTTTCTGTGCACCATTTTCATCATTAGGTTGTCCAGGTGGGTCCCCTCAAGCTGGTGAGGCTGTGACTTCAGCCTAATCTGAAATTAGAATGAATTTTAAAGCTGGGGTTTTCACTGCCATTATTTTATATTCTAAATATAGGAGATTCACACTTTTAAAGCTGCATTTTTAGTCAGTGAATCCATTTGCTTAGGAGGCTCTGCTTGGTGAAATATTGGATGAAGACTCCTTGAGACCAAGATGAATTAATTAAAGAAGACCTGGCCTCACTTATGACCGTTTGTGAAGGGCCCCTTTTTCCTATGAAAATCCTGCCATTTTAGGGACCAGAAGGCACCAGTGTTTTCCACAAGACAAAGAACCCTTGATCAATCGACTCCCTCATTTATCTATGTGCTTTTCCTCAGCCATCTGCAAAACAAGCAGGAGGCAGGAGCCCCCTGACATTCCATAATAAACTACTTGTATCCCAGAACATGTTGTGTCAGAAACTCCTGTACAAACTTTCTGCTATCTCCTCCTAAGTAGTTTGCTCCATAATTGCATCTGGAAGTTCAGTTGTTTCCAGTTTTTTTTTTCTGAGCTTGCATTCATTGCCACTATAACGAAAACCTCCATGGTTCATTACCCCCGAGTGATAAATTTAGGCAGAGACTTCATTTGGCTAGACAGGAATATCTGAAATAGATGAACCGAGACCCAATTTTACTGTAGTTCGTGAGATGAGGGCTGTGCACACCAACAGGCACTCAATTTTCAAAAAGAAATGTTTTATATTTACAAATGATGTAAATAGGCTGAAGATTTGAGACAATATCAATAGATCATACCCAGGCATGACTGGGTTGGACACTTATAGATTTTCCAGTCCAATACTTTGTTGCCCAACACGAGAAGCATTTTAAACACATTACAAGGGCTCTTTAACAAAATGCTGCATTATTATAGAGGAAAGCTGACACCATTCTCTGCATCACCTTCAAAATTGAGTTGTTTTTTCTTAAACTTGTTAATTCTTCATTCTTTCAAAGTCATTTGCTTCACTTAGACCCTCAGTATTCCTTCTGTGTAAAAGCCACATGCCCTGGGCTCTCACCATTTGCAGTAACCTCTGCCACTGCAAATATGAGCAAAACCCCACCAAAAAAAAAAAAAATATCATCTTTTCACATGTTGTGTGGATCATGTTTCTTCACTACTTCCTCAACCAAATCTTGTCTTGGCTCAGTCCTTGTTCCCAGATTTGGAGTGGGGAGTCAACTGCTCATGGGAATTGTAGGACCACAAAAACCACGCGGGAAGATTATTCTTGTGTAGGTAAAATGTCCTTTGAGGTTATGTCTATTTAATCTCATGGTTTTGCACAGATTGAGGCCATCCTGGAGACAGACTAGGGGGTTAATACACTCAAAAATGTGTCCCTTCAGTTTTCCAAGCAGTCTCCAAATCCTAAAAGGCTGAAACATCCAGGTAAATCCCTCAGATTCCCTACAAGAGTAAAGAATATTATTTTATATGTTTACTTTAATTGACACTTTTTCTTTTTTTTGGGGTGGTTTTTTTTTGAGGGGGGCTATTGTGTCAAAGTAAAAAAAAAAAAAAAATTAGCCAGACACCAGTGCAAAGGAATATTTCAAAATCTCAAAGCGTTTTTAGACACAGGTATTATGTCCCACTCATATTTGCTACTCCTCCATTTCCTCCTAGTTGCCAGCTAATATCCAGAACAATCATTTCCCAAGTGCAGCCACCTCAATTATAATGTGCTATGGACAGAGGCTCTTCTACACGATAATAAGGGTAGAGGCTTAATTAGAGTGTTGATAAAAGAGCTATTTGAACTCTCCTCACTTCTTAAAATTATTTCTCTTTCAGACCTCAGTGGGCTTCAAAAAGTCTCTCACAATGTCTGGGGGAAAAATAACCCTCACGGTTGGGTATCTCTGGTTTCTGTGGCTGAGGGTAGGGAGGAGCAGCTCCTTCTGGGGCGAGCTTTTCCTTGGAGGGATAGAATCATGGAATGGTTTGGGTTGGAAGGGACCTTACAGCCCATCCAGTGCCACCCCTGCCATGGGCAGGGACACCTTCCACTAGCCCAGGGTGCTCCAAGCCCCATCCAACCTGGCCTTGGACACTTCCAGGGATCCAGGGGCAGCCACAGCTTCTCTGGGCACCCTGTGCCAGGGCCTCCCCACCCTCACAGGGAACAGTTCCTTCC
>QWTY01015869.1:0-10849 GCA_008033365.1 Pseudorectes ferrugineus | reverse complement strand
AGACAAAAAAATAGAAATAAGGAAAAAAGTCAAACTTCATTACAAAAATATCCTATATAGAAACTATAGCTATACAGAAATAATCTAAATACAGATAAACTAGGCCTGACTGAATTATACCAATTTCTGTAAAACCACTCTGGCTGGGATTTGCATATCTATTATTTTATTAGCATGGCTTTTTTCCTAAAAGGATATCTTTGGGTTGCTCTGACAGGTTTATCTTCATGATGTATGATCCCCCTGCCCTATTTTGCATAGTACAAATGAGACTATAGAGGAAAATTTAAATGAGCAAAACCAGCATTAACCTGTATTACTGAGCCATTCATTCCCTGGTATATATGGTATATATTTTAAGATGAAGACTCTGCAGAGAAAAACACAGGCACATAAGAAGTAAACTTAATTTGCCATTAAAGATTAATTAAGAGAAAACATGATGAGGATGAGAATTAAAAATTATATTTATGTAACTGCAGTTAGGAACAGCAAACCATCTTCTGTGTGTCCCTCATCAAAGCAGGGTAGTGATTGGGGGGTGGAAGACTCTGCAAGCAAAGTAGCAGACTTCTTTCAAGAAGCTTCTTTCCCCGGCACCTGAGTAGCACAGGTTTTTAATCCAATTGAACTCATCACTGAGAAGATTGACTAATAGCAGCAAGCATCTCCGTGGAGGCTGGGTGTCTCTGAACCTGCTCTTATCTACAGTCTCCAGCAGAACTCAGCCAGATTCCTGGCTGGCAACCAGAGCCAAGCACACATGGCCTGAGATTTCCACTGGAAAGTTACTGCATAGATTCACATCCATCATAACTGTTCCTAAGCTGAGGGGGAAAAAGAAACAGCAGTACATGCAGAATGCCCTAGAGTATCCAAAAATTTATTCAAAAATTATGAATGCTGGAAAAAAGACGATGTTGAGCAGTTCTTGACTTTAAAACCTAACTTTGTTTTTAAACTATGCAGGAACTGGGACATGGAAGTAAAATAATTTTTTACTTGTTATGGATCTGAGATCTGTCCCAGGAAAATTGCTATTGGCAACTGGCTATTGCTTGCAATTTCTCCTAGTATTTACTGAAGTTTTCCTGTTCACATCATGGAATTAACTGTCTTCCTACCCACGAAGGTTTAAATGGCATAACTATTCTTAATACACAATATTTAATATGGGAAGGATATAGAAACAAAAAAAATTGCCTATGAAAATGCAAGTCAATATTTTATTCATGAGCGATGAAGAAAAATCATAGAATCACAGAATGATTTGGGTTGGAAGAGACCCTAAAGATTATATTGTTCCAACCCCCAGGGCAACCTTCCACTAGAATGATGATTTTACTTGTTAATTGCTAGTATATAAAACAACCACTGAGCAGTGAGAACATGGGAAGAAACCCGAAAACAGTGCATTGGAAGTAGCAGAAACAAAACAAAACACTTGAGAATCTGTTCCTATGTGGTTTTTACATTCTCAGTGATCAGTTCAGAAAGTGATGGAGCTTACTGTAAATCACCTGCTGCAGCTGACCAAGGCATCCTTTCCAAAAAAAATACAATGCAGAGGTTTGCCCTTTTCTTCAGTCCTACTTACTATACTATTCTAGCCTGCAAAGCAACCATTCAACCACAGGGTTACAATTTGCTTCACAAATGTGAAGTGGTTAGCTCTTGCTTCCCCATTCAATGCAGCAAGCCTTTGCATACACTTTGTGACTTAATTCTTGAATGGCACTTTTCTTCACATAAGATTTGACTTATATATCTTCAGGGCAGGAACAAAATATTCTGTTTTCTTGAATCTTAATAAATCCTTGCTCTCCTGGATGTTCTTTCAATGCAGTCTAATGAAATTCATAGGATATCTGTTCATTCATAACTAGAACAGTTTTTATCTTGGAATTTTCTTCTTGCTTAAATAACAGTACAACAAGCCCATTATATTTAGAGATTCTCCCAGGGATCTACTCAATCATCCACTTCTTTGTGCTTTTTTTTCTATTGGACCTTATTAGCCTCATTCTTTACCATGTTTCTGAGAATCTGTTGTCCTTTCCTGTTTCTCCAAAACAAGCCAGAGATTCTTCTTTAACAGTTCCCTGACATTTTTCAGTCAACACGAAGAACCATCTGTTCTCCTTGGCTTATAATTGTTATTCTTTCAAAGTAATACTATTTACTTACAAGCATTGAGCTTCAGAACACTCTTCACATTTTTCCTTCACTCACATTTTTCCTTCAGTGTTTTTTATTATGTGCCATTCATCATCTTTGTCAGACTTATAATAGATCATAAGGTAAACCTTGTAACTTACTTGCATTAATCTTGTATTTGCAGGTTGTGCTTGAAATAATTTGTGATGCATTATGTAATGTATAGTCAAATTGAAAGTTATTGTCTAGGATACTCAAAAGTCTATTTCTCAAAGAAAGTAATTTTTTCTTTTCATAAAATATAGAAGAAATTGTTTTTTCTGGCTAATAGCTAAATGCTTTCATACTTTTTCCTGCAACCCTTGCTCTCTCTTTACATCTCAAATGAGAAATAAGGATACATCACCGGAATGATTTTATGGGGGGAAAAGAAGGGAATAAAGAGGTACATTTTACTGTCAAAAATCACCATAACTGTTTTAAGCCCCTTTTTAAAGACACCATAATATCCTTTAACAAGTCGTTCTACATTTCTGAGGAAACAGGAACAATGACAGTCTCAGCTGTAAGAAATAAAATAAAACATGAGAATTGTATTTTTTCCTGTACTAGCTAAACATGAAGTTACATTTGAACTGAGTACCACCAGTTGTCTCAAATCTTTTTCCTGTGCTTGTTTCAACACGACTGTGCTTTGATGGCTCAGACAGAACAAAGGAATCCCATGCCAATCCGTTCAAAAATATGCAAAGTGTTAGTATCAAGCACAGGCTTTAAAACAGTGATGGTCAAACCTTGAGTTATTCTTAAACTACACTGTACAACCAGAACCAATGTCATCACTTCTAGATGCAATAAGAGTTCCCTTGCAACACTGTTGATTAATGTACATATCAGTTCAGAAGGCTAAGCAGGCAAATGACATAAATCCAAATGACATAAGGGAAGTAAAGATTTATGGAAGAGGAAGTATATATGTGAAAAAAAAAAAAGGTTGAAAAAGCAACAGTAGCCTCAAAGTGAAAGGATATGCTAATTCAGGTTATCCTTAAAATGACATATTGCTAGCATCTTGAGAACAGATGTACAGTTCACCTTATAGAAATAGCCACAACATCTACTCAATTAATTGAATGCCTCAAATGGTGCCCTCATTAACCATGATATCCTCTGTGGACTTGATGGAATGTGGAAGACACCTTGACAAATTAATTTTCTAAAACAGTAAGTTTGGGTTAAAGTAAGAAGCATTAAAACTATTTAAACTTCTAATTTAGCAGATATTGTGAAACAATGGCAAAATCAGTATCTCAGTAATGAAATGTTAGTCAAATACTGAGACAGTAATTAAATAATAACACCATTAGTCAGCAATAACCATGAGCAGGTCACAAAACTTTAGCACCTTTTCTCTGGATTTTCACTACTCTGCCTTATTACAAAACTGCTTGAAAATATTTTGGTTTCAGTTTTAATTTTTTCCCTTATATCCTACAGTCTTACATGATTGTCAAACTACTATTGCTGAGTCCCATATTCAATTTTATATTACAATAATTGTCTTGATATGATGTGATAGGGTTCGCTAGTATTGTAAAAAAGGTATTTTCCTGATAAAAATTATTGTATTAATAGTGGGGATTTCACACCAGCAAGGAGACTGGCAGTTCTCAACACAGCAGAATCAGAGTTTTCCGGCTGCTGAACTAAGCTACAGACACCAACTTCTTGACACAGGCAGAAATAACTCTCTTGTGTTTTATCACATTCAGGAGACAACCTGACACCTTCCCTGAGATGCTGTTAAATGCAATAGGGTTTCTTTATTCCTAGGAGTCTGTAGAAACACCCAGTCTATAAAGCCATAAATGTGCTTTGTTTTCCAAAACAAGGGGTAGGCAGCATTCATGCTCTAAAATTTTCAAACAGAAGCATGAGGCAAAAAGAAATTCCTGATGCCAGTGGCACAGGAGCAAGACACTGTATACTTTTTTAATGATGTTCTTCCTTCACACCTTCCATGTCCATTTGCATCCACAGTTTTCATGAAAGGACAGCTACTGCCAAAGCACTTTTATCAACCTTTCTGCTTTGAAAGCTGCTACAAGTTCTAATGCATTCTCACTGTCTTGCTTTTTATCAACAAAGCAAGTTTCTTTACCCAAAATTCAGAGGAGTAACTGGCCTCAAAAACTAGCAAAAAGCCCAGGCCTGTTAACTTTTAAAGCATTCACAAAAAGACCTGTTGTTTATGACAGGCTTTTCAAAAATGTAAGTAAGAACAGCTTGTTAATTAAGACACAAAAGAAAAAAAAAAAAAAGCAGGGCAACAAACCTGAGAAATCTGGCATAACCACCTGGAAGCATCTCCTACAGAACTTCCCAGAACTTCCAATTACCCAGAGCAGGTTACATAAAAGGCAGAATGGAGGAGGCTATTGTAAGGCTACTTGGCTCAGAACGATTTCTAAATAGCATTTAGTATCAAAAATGAAACTAATGAAGCAAACAAAAGCAATTCTCTTAAATGAAATAATGAAATATAATTTCTGTGGAGACAGAAAAGAGAGCTACAGAGTGCTCCCAAACTTCTGGTTTTTTTTCCTACAAACGACAACAGCTGACTCCAAAACTAGGTGGCTTCCTATAGTTTTAACTTAACTCAGCATTAGAGGACTATAAGACTTTTCCAAAGAGAAGTATATAATATAAGAACTAAACAAGAGCATAAATAAATAACCAGCTTGTCTATCTGTGCCTCTTCTAAGTCCACAGAGTCAATTTCATAAATTCATTCAATTAATTAAATTCTGACAACAGATCAGACTGAGATTGTAGATAAAACAAAGGCCCCAAATAAACTTTTGTCAAGAAAAAAAGTGTACCTTTCGTTCACAATCAATCTGTCAGAATGAAAGTGCTATTTGTCCTGAATATGAACATACAGAAAACGAGTCCTGAAGCATGCTTATCATTAAGTCAAAAAGCCTGTAAGCCAAAACTCAACAGCAATAGGAAAAAAAAATATTAAGTTCACAATTTTAGCAATCCTCTACAATAAAACACTGCAATTTGAAGTAGATAATGCTTCATAATCTTTCATCACTTACAGAGTCACAGAAATATTGGAAAAAACCTCTAAGATCATCAAGTCCAACCTTTATGTCCAAACTGCTTCATTTAGAAGGATTATTTTGCAAGATTTTTACAAAAGGGTCACTGCATGATTGTCATTCCACCCTGGACTATTAATCAGTACTGCTCGTGATAACAACCTGAAAGCAAATGAGATATTTAAGTGGTCAGAGTCATACAAGCCCAAAGGAGCAAGAGGAAAGCAGTGAAGGGTCAGGAAATTGAACTCATGATTTGCAGGCACTAGCTAAGGAGTATGTGAATTTAATGTATGACTAATTCCAAACTGGAAAGAGAAAAAAAGCTGTTGCTGTATTACAAAGGAAAGTAAACCTTTTACTCCATGGAGTAACTCTGCTTGCATTGCAGGGGCAAGAGAATGAAAAGGTAAGGAATGTGAAGAGCCTGTCAGGTAAGAGAGAGCTCTTGAATGAAGATGGCAGAGAGCTGCTGAACTTCACCCACAAGCAAAGGCCAGAACAGTGAAGGACTGAATCCTTAATCTCTATTTAAACATAAAAACAAGCAAACTAACTAACCACATGGAAACTGAACAGTCTCTTTAAGGAAAGATACTTCTGGGGTGAAAGCAGATTAGCATCTTTCTACAGTATCTCAGCAGAGTCCTTCAAGGACATTCTGCAAACATACTGCTTGGATATACTTTGAAACTTCCCTTTAAGAATTGTTTGTTGGATATATTTTGAAACTTTCCTTAAAAAATTGTTTAGTGGGTTTTTTTAGAATTCTTAGTTCAGTTCCATTTCTTAACTGAGTAGAAACCAGGGGCTGTAGGTCTTCTTCTGAGGGTATAGATACCACTACATAGGACCTGTGGAAATTAAATGTATACTACAAAATCATTGGAATAGGGTACAGGGAAATCTGCATCCAATTTTTCTCCTTCCATTGACTTAGAGCAGTATTACACAAGAGCATACCATATATATATATATTTATTAATAAAACCTTAAGAAAGTGTTTGGAAAATTAATGAGATAATTAAAGAAACCCAATGCCTGAGGTTTCCTATCAGCAAATACACAACTACTTCCATGGCCTATAGCCTGCTGGATACATTTCTAATGCAGTATTTTAAGTATGTTTAAAATACATTCTTTGCATTTTTCCTAGTATGAACTTCACTAAACTCCTTGAATTTTCTCCTAATACAGATTTACCTAATGAATACAGAAATAACTTAGCATTAAAAGAAAAAAAATGAACTTTTAATTCAGCAAGTTGAGGAAAAAAAATAAAAAATTATTTATACCATTTTCTATCATTGAAGCCCTTTTTTTCTATAACATAAAGAAGCTGAGTTTCTGGGAGAAAACCCTCATTGTATATCATAGGAGATATCAAACGAAAAAACCAGTCACCAGTTTTGACAGCTTACATACTTTGTGTATCAGTAATTGACATCCATTTGGGGCCCTATTCTTTGGGGTTTGAAAATAATTATCTTCCCTGCTGTCTGCTAATTACATGTTTGAGAGCAAGAACAAACTGTTATTTTAACATCACTCCATACCTTGACACAGGGGGAAAAAAAAAAAGCAGCAGAAACCAGAGCCAAAATATCATGTTCTTAAGAAGACCGAGAAATAAACAAAAAGGGCCTTTGTGGGAAAAAATATTTCCCAGAATTTTTTACCCACTGCAGTTCAGTACTGCATTTCTACAGAAATGGAAACTTCAGAATGCAGATCTTAAGTTCAGGGCCATGCACTTCAACTTTTCCACTCTATCTACAGTGACAAAGCACCTTTGCCTTCTGGAATCCCAGTCTGCACTACAACAGTTCTGCAGCATGAAGGACCTGTGACCAGCTGAAAACCAAAGGGGCATTTACAGGCATCAGCGTGAAAGGCGGATGCCCTCTTGTCAGCAGCACTGTAAAATAAAAACAAGCAGAAAAACAAAAATACAAACAAACATAAAAAACAAAAACGAAAATCCACAAACACCAAAACCAACCCCTAGTTTACTGCAACTTCTGTAGTTGACTCCTTAAACTCTTAAGGGATGGGCAGAATTCTTTACACTTACTATTTTCTTGAAATTTATTTTTCAAATTTTGATGCATAATGAAATTGTTTAAAATACAACTTTAGAAGAAAAATACTAAGCACCGTAAAAATTATCTACTAAAAACAATGACCTAAATGCAACGGGTACAAAAAAAAAAAAACCCCAAACATTTTTAGAACACACTTTTTTTTTTTTTTAATTGTACAGAGTGAAACAAATTAAATTTTATAAACTTCCATCTGGGATTCAGGATGTTTGATTGCATTTTTACAATCGACTGAAATGAAAATGAGTAGTTTAGTTTAGCAGTTGGTACAGTTCTATGCCTGGAAATTTATCATAGTTTGCCATGTAATTTAAGCACTCAATTTCCAACAGCTACTGCTCTCAGTCTGCAGAGGCAGCAAGGAAAAAAAATCTACAACAAATTACACATGATGAATTTTTAGTAGCCACGGTAGGGAGTTTTTTGTGTCACTAGGAGACAGGATACTGTGCAACAGACTGCCTGAGAGAAGAGGTTAACAAATTGGGTAGTAAAAAGAAGCTATGTGGAAGGTGACCTTCTGAGAAAGGTATTCCAGCCTTTGGCTGGGATGAGGAAAGGGTATGACTGCTATAGAATTATATTAAAGCAGCTTATCACTCACTTCTGAAAGAGAGTTGTCCTGGCAACTTTGCTTTGTATTGAGTCATGTGCTACTGCACTTATGCATTTGTATGCCTTTGACGTATTTTCTTGATTGGACTTTTCAGGAATCCAGTGCTGGAATGCTAAGTCTTTAATCCTACATCATAAGACAGATACCAAGCTACTTAATTGTACCAGAATGACTTCTGCCCCAGGACTGCAAAGGATCAAAGCACAGGCAGCAGTTTTATCCATGTTTTCTTGGACTTCAGCAGAATGTAGGCACCAGGGTCCCATCGTACTTACCCATGAGCTGAACCAACTTGTCCTTGTCAGGGAATTGGTGGTGGAACAAAAGTCTCAAATCAGTTTTGCATTCTATCTAGTCAACCATGCGTTGTTTTAGAATGACAAATCTTAATGATTGCCAGTAGCATCTGCGAAAGAATCTCTTCAAAGACATTACTGAGTCTCTCAAAGCACTGGAGCAAGAGATTCATTCCTCTTGTTGTGTTTAGAAGAAATTCACAGTGGCTTATATAGATACACTCTGCACTGGTAATGTGTTTTAATACCTTCTTATTCTAGCAGAAAGCAAAGAGAAAAGTTTAAAAAACCTCAAGAGTTTTAAATTCATTTAAACAAATGAGTGGCACGCAGTGGACTGGTTGTAAGGAGAAAACTGATATTTTGAGGCAGGTCTCGTGGCATCAGTTCCCTTCAGGATGTGTATGACCACTTGATTTGGATTCACTACTTTTAGAAGTCTGCCAGTCTTTAATGACAGGTTACAAAAAAATGGACAAAGGCAGGAAATGGAGTAGTTACAGGTAGTGACATCGCATCAGAGGAAAGTTATAGTGATGGGGTCCCTAGGAGGTAAATGCTGAAGCTCCAAATATTCAGCATATTCATAAGTGTTCAGAAAAACAGGACTAATAATGAAGCTAGAAAAATCCATTTACGATATTCAGTGAAGGGTTAGTGGAAGAACTGCAGAAGGACCACAAGGAACTGAGTGACCAGGGATGAAGTGATCAAAGACAGCAGGCAGATGAAACAAAGCAGCCAACTTAATAATATATAGCAGGCAGGAAAACCAACTTTACCTCACACCATAGGGTAGTGAATCAAGACAGACTACAAGTACTGAAAAATGGAAACATACTCTCATAATTCATATGTCTAAGAAAACATTGGCTTAGTAGCACTTTCATAAAAAAGCAAAAAAAATGTTTTGAATTATTACAGAAGTATAAAAAGAATTGAAGTGCAACCATAAAGACCTGTTAAAGTAGGGGGACTGTACATTTTTGAGTGCTACAAGATCTGAATTTCCTAGACTATAAAGGACTAAACAGAAAGTAGCAAAAGCATCTAACTGTATATATACAGATGCCACTGTGAACTTCAAGAAAAATAATAGGAAATTTTAGTATATAGTATCAGTTTTGCGAGTTCAAATCTATCCTGTAAAGAGCCAAAATACGTGATGCTTAAATGCATAGAGATAATTCGGACAAATCTAAGCTGAGCTCTACTCATCTCCTAACTCAGCATTGCTTCCTATGCCATATTCCATCCGCAGGGAGCTGTAAAGTGCAGTGAGGGTCTTCCACACTGCTTCAGCATGTAAGTGGGCAGAAACATGAAGCAGGATATTTCCACCAGCCATCACCATCCCAGTGCCCTCTAAACACAATTATATGCGTTTGAAGGCTTCTTCCTTCAAATTCTGCTCCTGCATGGCCCAGCTTGCTAAAGCTCCAGCACTGCACATTTCCCTTCACAGCCCCCAGATCCACAGGCACACCATGATCTTTACTTCATTTTTCAGTTCACTGTGGTGCAACCGCTTCTGCCTTTCATCCTTTGCCTTGTCAGATTTTAAAGATTTTAAAGCCAATGCACCTCCAGGTAGGTGTAGATGTAGTTTCAGTACTCAGTCTATTTAAGTGTGGAATGCTTCATCCCCAGGTGTACACCTTGGTGGTATTAAGTAGTAGTTGTGGTGCAATACAGATCTGGTATTTGATGCAATTTAACTAAATCTGAAAAAAAAAAATAGTGGTATAAAATATAAACTAAAATGTATTGTTTGGAAAGAATAGTGTTGTAAAACTTTGTTGTTGTTGTTGTTGTTTATACAGTCATACACAGTGCCACAGTATATATTTATCTTACAGGTAAGCTGTAATGGAAAGAAAATCTCAAACCTAAATTTTCTCACTTTGATCAGTAGCAATACATCTAGAAGTAAACAGTCAACATAAAAGCACTGGAAAGTGTAGACACTATTTTCTATAATTACATGGTTCTCTTTACTGATGAACTCTACCTGGTAAGATAGGAGATAAGAGTACTTCTACTAATTTTTTTTAAAGGGGGAACACATAGCAAATTGCCTATTTACACTGTCAAGATGGATCACATAATGGATCAGGTTGGGAGGAACCACAGTGGGCCATGTGGTCCAACCTCCCTGCTCAAGCCGGGTCATCCCAGAACCCAAGGCACAGGATTCACATCCAGAGTGTTCTTGAATATCTCCAGTGTGGTAGACTCCACAGCCTCTCTGGGCAACCTGTTCCATGTGCAGTCACACGCACAGTAAAGTCCTTCCTCATGTTCAGGTGGAACTTCCTGGGCATTATTTTGTTCCCATTGCTTCTTGTCCTATTGCTTGGCACCACTGAGCATAGCCTGGCCCCATCCTCTGACACCCTCCCTTATAGACATTTATGAGGTCCCCTCTCAGTTGTCCCTTCTTGAGGCTGCACAGACCCAGCTCCCTTAGCCTTTCCTTGTAAGAGAGATGCTCCACTCCCTTAATCATCTTTGGCACCCTCAGCTAGACCCACTCCAGGATATTTACAAGAATTCTATTACATT
>QWTY01015868.1:0-15306 GCA_008033365.1 Pseudorectes ferrugineus | reverse complement strand
AGGAGCACATCAAAAGTAGTTCAAAGTAGTCCTTAAAAAGACTTGTTCTTCTTAAGTCCTGGGAGAAATCTGAATCAAGAAGAGTAAATATTCAGTGATCCTTTTAACATGTCCATCTTCAAGATTTTAGGGGATAAATTTTTCTCTCCTAAAAAAACAGGTTTATAATTTAAGGAAGGATATCCAGACCTTCCTCTGCTGTAAACAGTGCTTAGTTCCATGAACATCACTGAACTGGTTTACAGTAGCTGAGGATGCAGCTGCTTTGTTTTGTAAACCCCTTAACTTAAGCAATCAATATTTATACCAATAATGGATCAGTGCTATCAGTGCAGGATGTTGCTCACTTTAATTCCACTGCTGTAGAACCAATACAATTTGCCACTGCCTTGGAATTTTTAGTCACATTTGAAAAGAAAGAGATCTTTGGAAGTTCACCACCTGGTTCATTTTGGGATGTAAATGAATAATTTCTGTAATAAAACTCTTTGGTTGATACATTTATACACTTGGTGCTTCATAAACCCTTTTAATTTTCAAGTCTTAAGAGTTAGTAATACAACACAGTGAGGCAGACAGGCATATTTTGTGTTCTCCTTTTGGGACTCCTCACTTATTCCTAAAGATCAAAGCTTTTTAACAGCTCTTGCATCCCTATTCTGCCACCCTCAGAGTCTGGATGTGAGTCTGTAGTCAATGGTAACTGCACTCTAACAGTAAATGTACTTTCAAAGAAAACTATAAGTAGAGTCCTGAGACATGCACAAAGTCACATCCAGAAAGTCACATTTTCCCAAGGATGGCCACAGCTGTTTCTTTTTCTTTGTGAACAATACACTGACTTAACCTAAAATACATTTCCTTATTCTCATGCAAATATTTATTCCACATTAGAATCAGACTTGCTTTCTTCACAATAGATAAGCTTCCTGTGTTATTGCAGATAATGAAAATCCAATTTCTGAAAATGTTCTCTTATTGTTTCTTTCTTCCTCTGCTTTTTATTAGTGAAGAACTTGCAATTATTTGCTCTTATTCAGATGTTCCAGAGGAAGAATTGAAGTCATATTTCCCACACATTGGGATTCTTGAAATTGGGATAATTGAAATTCACTGCTTTCTCTTCTCTCTATTGCCTTTAAATAAAGGAATGTACTAGGGAAAAAGACTCAGCTCAGTCTGGAATGATACAAGTGCAAGTCAGGAATAACTGAAAACAGTTTTGATCACCCTTTGAAATCCTCGATTAAGCAATTTTGCTAACACTCAAAGAAATTCACTGGAACCTTTTGATTTATTGCACAATAGGTAGAAAGCTGCTTTTCTTCTTCTTCAGGCTCTTACCCTGCCAATGGATATTTGTTCTGTAAGTAGCACTGACGTGAAAAGTCTGAAGTTGTCCACTTTTCTCCCTTTGACCAAAGTTCCCTTGGTAAACAGAGTACCATGAGGAGAGCGGTGTTAATCCTCTAAGTTTAGCCTTGTGAAAAAGCCACACTGAAACCTGTGAAAGCTTCGAGGGAAATTAACAAAACTTTGGAAACCTTGCCAGCATCTTTCCAGAACACTTCCCATTATATGAGATCTAAATTTAATAATACCTTTAACAGTTTCTTCCATATTAATAAAATATGAGCACGGAAATAACAATGGTCTGTCCCCTTCGCTGAAGGAGCTCCACTTAGCAACATGGATTGTAAAGTGGATTGCAATGCCAGTTCTCTGATCTGTTGAATTTTGCTTATTAATTGAATTAATTGAACTGATAAATTGAATTTTGCTGCCTCTGGGCTGAGTAGTCAGGCTGAGCAACTGCCAGGCTGCTTCTGCAAAGGGGAAGGAAGGGACAGAAGAGGAACCATGAGGACACAGAAGGAACAGAGGACAGAGACACAGAAGCACAGCCTCGAAGGGGTGGTTGAGACCACAAAAAATGAGAGCTCTGCCCTCCTAGAAGTGATCCCCCACACTCACACATAGAGACAGCCTCCTCCAGGATGACATTCCATTTCACATTCCACAGTCGGGTTTGGATGGGATTCAGCATAACCAAACCAGACAGTGGGCACCTGGCCTGTCTGCTTCCCCAAGAACTGCTTGCAGGGCACACACGTTCAGGCACTGGCACTGGGTTGATGTCTGTTCATCCAAAGCTGTCTGCACTCTCTGAAACTTGGCTAATTTGGTGAAAAATCTAATGGTCTGGTAGAAATCCCATTCTAAAGGCTTGGGAATTGGATCTGGAGAGCTCTGTGTTTCAGCTGACTGGAAAAGTGGGAACAGCACAGTCAACTTTCCTCGAGAGAGTCCTGGGAGCCTGCCCTGACACTCCGCATCTCATTGCACTCAATTAGATGTCACTATCGTTAAAGAAAAGATAAGTAAGATGTCTCAACAAGGGCACAGAGGAAGATAAATATTAAAGTGGTTATATAAGAGGAAGTACTTGGTGTTGGAGGTCAAAGAGGACTCCAGTGGTGGAGCTGCTGGAATAGGGACAGGCATCCCCAAGTACAGCCCTTGTATGGACGTGCTGCTGCCCTGTCTGTGACACCAACACTGCTGCTGCCAGAAAGGCACAGAGCAGAGGTCTCCCACAGCTTCCAAAGGGTTGTGTTTCTTACATGCCTACTCATGCTGAAGTTCTCCCGAATTTACAGAAATGGTGAAGTTCTACTGAATGAACAAACGTTAGTGAATGTAGTCCCCAACCCCTTGTGGAAGCAAACATGTTCCTAATACCATGTTATTAGCTAAGTATTGTTTCCCATGAGGTGGAAAACATTCAATTATTTTAAATAATTTAGCTCTTCTCTGTTAATATTCCAGCACATGGTACTGTATTCCAATACATTTTGCCTCCCCTATAACAAGCAATGTTCAGAAATCAATCTGTTCTTAAATGGGGAGTGGGTGTGATTTTGGGGGGTTTAGTAAAGATTGGGAATGTCACAGAACCAGCCTTGCATTTCTAGACTGAAATAAATAGTAAACTCTCCCAAATATATGAACAGGACCATCCTGAAAAAGAGAAAAGGAGATGAGACTACCTGATGACCTCAAAAGGGAAAGAACAAATGAGCCCTGTCTTCCTTATTAACTGACCCTGACTCCAAGTGCTTTTTGATAGCACAGATGGCAGAAAAAGCACTGGACTCTCTCTGCCCTGAGAATAAAGTGGGTCACATAGCACCACTATCAATTTTTAAACAAAGTTACTCCCTTGGAATCAGTGCTTCTTCTTAAAAATTGTGCACTGATTTACCCTTTTAATGCAGTGGAATTATTATCACTTTACCAAACATGGCAATACTGTGCTCTCTAGTTCAGTGCAGGAAGAGATTTAAATTCCAGTGCCAATAGAAGAGTGTCCTTTGAGAGATGAACTGTAAGCATTGATGCCTCCACAGATGATTCTCTATAACAAATGTTGCTTTTTTTGCTGCTTGATTTTGTCATTCATGTGGGATTCATGTCATTTAACAGTAGCTACCTGTGCATGAGGTATCTTTCCTAGTTTAATCATCAGTGTTCTTTTTATAGTTAGCAGAAGAAATCAGTCACACCATGAGTTGATTCATCTCACCCACCTCAGCAAATTGCCATTGTCTGCACACTGTGAATGCCTTTTTGAGTTAGACCAGTCCCCAAGTTAAGTTAATAGCTAAAAGTCCTACTGAACAGGAAATGGATGAAAATTCCAAAGCAGATTTTATTTTTGAGTTACATCCATATGGATCTTCAAGCTTCTTGTAGAAACATATGAATTTCCTATGCTTTAATGGCAAAGTGAAACTCTTGTCAAGAGAAAAAAAAATCAAAGAAGCAAAAAATATTCAGATTTTCTTTTAAGAGGAGGGCATATTTTTAGTGGTATGCAGCCCTCTACACCTCCTTCCTTTATGTCTACCACCACAAATTCTCAGTGTTTCCTGAGCCTTAAATCTCCTCCACCCACCTCTATTTTTGAAGATACTCAGCTCAGATAATGCTGTACCAAATTTTCTGTCTATGCCCAGATTCCTCCTTCAAAAACTATCATTTTAGCAAGATTTAGCTAATCCTGGGATCCCACATAGATTCCTAAGATATTGGTCCTCATGTCCTTTCTTACCTCCTTACAGGCAACTGGGCTTTTTTGGACGTGGCTTGAGATTTGTAGTCACAGTTAAAACGCAGGTGCCCTTGCCACAAATGAGATTTTGTGGCAGACAAATTGTCAGTGGCACCACACATCACACCAGCAGGAAAATCACATCCTCCGCAGCTATTAAAGGCCACATTTGGATATATTTACACAGAGAGAAAGATCCAGCAGTCTTTAGAGTAGCAAAGATGCCTTTGCATCTCATGTATTCAACTTAAGAGAAGTACAGGAGAGAGAAAGGCATTTGGAAGATGCCAAGAAGTTACTTCCACGAGGGGACTCAGAGTGGGTTTTTTACTGAATCGTGAGCAAATAAGAGATTCCACCAAGTGCTCTGAGTCTCCATGTTGATCACTTTGAGGCAGCACCAGCCATGTACAGTTGTTGTGAGTATCCAGCAAAGTATTTAAAATTATTCTGCTTAGCCAACCATGGCTTTATGATGTGCTGTTTATCATAACAGTTGCTGCTTACAGAGAGTGACCTCACTTTGCTCTTACTCACATGGAGACAAATCACTCCATCTTTTTTACATGTCCTTTTGTAAATAAAAATGCCTGGGAGCAAGAGGTGGCATTTTCAAAAGCTTATTGGTGTATAAGTGTTGAACCACATCATAAATTTTCTTTTTAACATCTGATCATAAAAGAAATAAGTGTATTTTTAAGTAGCTAATGCTCATTTATTTTTAAAGCTCTGAGCAGTTCTAGAAGGTGTCTAAATGATCACTTTAGCAGCACAGACATGAAGGGCTATTGTTACCCAGACAAGCCATGTGAGTTTACAAAATTTGGTGATTTATGTCATTTGTCAGTATTTTGACACCAATCCCATTTGTCCAGACAAACAGTGCCTCAGGCAGTTAAGGAACACTCAGTTCCAGGAGGAAACACAATCCTCCTGATCCTCTGGGCCTCTATCCCGGCTCCCAGCATGAACCCCAAGTCTGAGTAGCAGACTCAGTAGCAGAAGAATTTCCAAGGTGCTCACAGTAGGAGAAAGGTGCCTCTGCAGCCATCCCACTTTGTACAGTACAACTTCTCATCGTCCCTCTTGCAGAAGTCAAGTAAAGATAAATGATCAATCAGCTGGAGGTGTCTAGATCCCCTCCCCACACAGACTTTCCTCCATCCACCTCTTTTGATCTGTGCTTACAAAATGTGTAATACAATGCATAAAACAAACGCGTTCCTGGATGGGCTTTTCAACATCTTAATCACAGAATCAACACCATTCATCTTCATTTGGAAAGCAATGGATATTATTTTCTATAGCAAGTAAACAATCATTCTTTTTTATTACTTGCTCTCTGCAATCATAAAGATGCATATTTTACTCCTCTGTTTTGTGCTAAGCTGACAGAAAGACAATTAAGCCTGTATTCTTGCTTTAGGTGAGCCCTTCTTGTCTCCTGCTTCATCCACATCTACACTTCTCTCCTTTATAAAATAAACCAACAATAACTACCTCTCTTCTTCATCTACATTGGCTCCACTAAAAGAACACTTTCAGATATCAACTGATCAAACGGGGCACCTCAGCCATGCAATAATTGCATAACTGTGAGCTTATCCAGAAGAACTGTAAGGAAGATAAGGATTTCCCCCTGGGAAAGTTATACCCAAGTAGAATGTAAATGTGGCAAATGCACAGAAATGCATGTCATTCTGTTCCTTTCATAGCAAGGATCAAAAACTGAGAAACCAAGTAACTTAAAGCAGTTCTTTGACATTCATACAGATGAGTCATATTAATTAGAGGACTGTTTCTTTCTTTGCTAAAAGTGGGTAAAACTCATTAGATTCTAACAGCTAGTATTTAGAGTTCTAAGAGTCCCAGGTAGAAAGAGCTATTGAAGTGTAAAATATGTATTGTTTTTGTTGCTCATTGCTATTTGATAGCCTTCACTTTCCACTCTCAAGCTTGCTCAATATGAAAGAAAATTCAGGCTGTAGGGACAACTCTTCTAAAAAATCAGCCTGTCATCTATTTTTTTTTCTTTCTTATTGCAAAAGGATGAAATGCACCCATTAAAGTTAGTATAAGCCAGTTGTACCCTTTTGTTGCAATCCTGTATCACCAAAGTCCATGTAAATTCAGTAGGAGCAGGAATAAAGACTTTATTTGAACAGCAGTGGTTTATTATAGGAAGTTTTCATAAAACTGAAAATCCTCCCAGCAGCAAAGCAATTTGTAAGGAGACACCGAGTTTGTTGCTGAAAAGAGAATTTTAAACGTGCAGCACGTTCCAAGCCACTAGTTTGTGCACTTGAATAATTTCCCTCTGAAATGGAAGCCATAACCATCTCATTTTATGCCATGGCTAGTCAAGAATCTGCCTTTTGGTGTTTATGGCACCAACTTAATATCTTCAGTTTGTATTCCTGGAAAATATACAAACTCTTTTTGGCACTGACTGGCTTTATTGTGGCAAAATAGGTATATGAAGTTTTGTATTTAGCAAGTCTGTTCAGTTACTTCCCATTTACTTAGTCTTCTTTTAAAGTCCTTACTCTTCTTACAAGATTTCCATTAGACTAGAAGGATTAAAAACTACTGCTGAGCCAATACAACCAAAATTGTATTAAACAAAATGATAAGGAGAACAATATCAACAGGCCCCTGAGATAATTATCTCTGATCTCTAAGCAATTATTTCTATTTTTTAATATTACTGACAGAATGAAGCAAACAGCAAGACAGAGAAACAATTCATTCTGCTTTTTGTATTTTTTTCTGGGCAGGGTAAAGCTACCTAATACACAAACACACACATTTCAAGCAAATATGACAGAATGAGGACATTACGGTTATGATACTCTACGTATGTTTGGAACTCTGGGTTTGCTGCAGTCACTTGAAATACACACAGTTAATACCAATCTCTGAATAAGAGAGGAAAGGGCAGAAACCACTTGTTAGTTAAATACAAAATAAGGAATGAGAGACCCTCTGGAAACTGGATGTCTAATTCAGAATCCCAATCAGCTGTGGTGAAAACCCAGCCTTCCAACCTCCTGGTGTTCACAGTGTTGGTGCTGCCCAGTGCCTCTCACAGAACAGGCTCTGCATGACCAGAGCCACATTTAACACACTTTGACATGGCTGGAATGCCAGCCTCCTGCCTCCTTGAAGGAGTATGAAAGCTTCTGCTCATCTAGGGGCCTTATCCAGCTTTCCTGAGTACCCGTACACTGATTGGAATGGACTTTGGACCTGGCTGCTGTCTCTGAACCTCTGCTCAAAAGAGAGGTTGGAAGTGATGAGCCAAGTCACTGTGCCTGAGAAAAGACTCTCTGTGTCACGTCTCATGCCTAGAACAGGACTAAACAGGATGCTGGATGTGTCAGGATCAGGCTAAAAGCTGCAATCCTGTGTCCTATAATGGGTTACAGAGCTTAGCCTATGCTGATATTCCTTTTTTTGCTGTATCTGTTTCTCAGTTGAATAACTTTCAAAATAATTAGTTATTTTCGTTAAAAACCTAATTATTATGATGCATTTGACAAAGCCTATTCTATGTCCTTAAAGGGGCAACAGTTATTTAATTAATCCTTCCAAACAACAGGCTAACAGGGTTTTTCAAGGTCATCAGCATGTCAGCAGGGTTGGGTTGTCTTTGTCCAAAGACATAAAGAAAGTGAAGTAATCCAGGGAAAATGACACACATCAGCAGCAGCAGCAGCATCTCCATGAAGTAGGACAAGGAATAATGACATTAAACTGAAAGAGAGAAGGTTTACATTAGATATTAGGAAAAATTATTCACTATGAGGGTGGTGAGGCCCTGGCACAGGTGGCCCAGAGAAGCTGTGGAAGTCCTGGAAGTGTTCAGATCTCTGACCACTTCAGGGCCGGGTTGGATGGGGCCCTGGACAACCTGGTCTAAGTGGAATTTGTCCCTGTCCATGGCAAGGGTTTGGAACTAGATGATCTTTAAGGGTCCTTCCAAACCAAACCATTCCATGATTCCATATGAGTATTATATAGATATATATGATATGTTTAATATCATTCTCTCTACAGTATTAACTGTGTAAAGGAGTTATTATTTTTTCTATGGGGCTTGAATCTTTATAGACACACAGAAATAGATTAAAACTTCTCATTAGTATATGGGATTATAATGAAGCAAGCCAAGTGTGACTTTCCTATAACTGACTTGGATTATACTTATCAAATCAAGAATTGCTCTATGGAGAAGGAACTTTTGTGAAACAATTGTACAATATTTCCAGAAGAAAAGGAGAAGCAGGCCTACTGGTTAATTTTGAAGCATATTTTAAGAAGCAAGCAGACCTGATCAAATGTCAAGAACCAATTTGTTCATGTGAGATTTGCCACCAGAAGGCTCTAAAATCAGTCAGAGCTTAGTTTCTATTTCACAAGTCTTGATCATATCAGCGAGCTTCATGCTGTTAGATTAACTTGAACACTGAACTTTCTGAAGTCAGAGGGAAGGAAAAGATAAGGGAGGAAAAAAGTGAAGAAAAGCCTAAAATAAAGGCAAAGGAAATAAAAAGTATCTGGAGATGGGGTATAAGATCTGTAAAGAATAAATATTGCTAGAATTTAAAAGAAAATTAAATAATGGAGGTGGGGGAGGATGCCAAAATATGGCAGGGAAAAACAAACATTCCTGATTAAGAAGAAAAGAAAATGAGAATTTACTGAGACTAACAGAGGGAAGGCAAAGCACTGAGTATTTAGTTGTCTCTAGCTGGGGGATAAGACAAACATCAATGCATAGATTTTGCCCTGCTAGCTAAGTAGTGATTAATTCCATTCCATTTAAGTGTTTTACAGTATCCTTTACTTATTGATGGAGGTTGTGATCTTTCTGCTTCTGCATCATCCTGTGGAAAATGCTGTTACAAATGTCCTAAGATCTACTCTCCACTCAGCTGTATTTACTTTCCTCATAAAATTGATTAAAAAATTGTCACAACGTCAAAGGAAAATTCTATGTTCAGGCTATCTTGGATCAGAACATTACTGCTAAAATTATTAAGGTCCCTATGGAACTGCAGTAATTTACACCAGTGGGGAATTAGGACCCTGTCTGTTCAAGTACAGCCTAAAGCAGATACCTGGTAGAACTGTTACAATTAAAAGTGACATAACTTCATTGAAGGGAGAATATTGTACTGTACTGAGGCCAGTGGAGTGCAGTTATGTGAACCAGGTTCTGTATTGCTTCACACTGATGATTAACTTCAATATATCTTTGCTTTTTACACTAAATTTCAAAAACATTTGTATCTTCCATTTAAGAGCAAATTTCCTGTAGTTTAATAATACCTTTTTTGTGTTTTTCCTAAATTTTGGTATCATTTTGCTTTGATCTATGAGACACCTTTTAATGCACATTGCCCAGACCATAGTTCCACCAAAGAACTTATGTTGAAATATTGCCATGGATTAATTTTCAGAGAGCATAGGCAAAGGGCAAGAATACAGGAACACTACACTGGCTTAATCCTGTAGTTCACTTAACCTTATAATCCTTTCTCATTTCCTATCAGTGGCTAGCACAACAGTTTTTTAAAATCTGTGGTGTAATCAGTCTTCCCCATTAAGTATTTCCTTACTGGGATAAGCATGGAAATGAAACACAGCTTATTACCTCTTTCAAAAACAATTTTGAACATCCTTCTTATTTTTATTCCTGTTATTAATTGACTAGACTCCTTATGAATGTAATTAAATTTTTGGTCTGAAAGGTTGGGGGTTTTTTTACAAATAAAGATGTGGGTTTTATTCAGAGTTCTCAAATTACCCATTGCTGAGGGAACATTTCCCTATCAGGTCTAATTATAGTGTTTTTCATGTTATTCCCCATCCTACTCCTTACGATTCTTAATGTCTTTTTGGACTTCTGGCCATCACTAAAGTCTTCATTAAGCTGTCTGTAACAACATCCAAATCTCTTTCCTGAACTGAATAATTAATTCTGAGTCCTTTGCACTTTCAGAGATGTTTTAACGCTTTGCATGTCCTGGTGGCGAGCCTCGTTTGCTGTCACGATCCTGGTGAAGCTCATCCCTCAGCCCACGGTATCGAATAAGGCCATGGGGCCCCTGAGTCTGGAAGCACTTCAGCACATGATTGGTGTTTAAACCAGAAAACCAGTGTGAGCATCTTTCCATCCCTCACACATAAACCAGTCTTCCTTTGTGATGGCTGACCCATTTACCTGTACTCTCTGCCAATTTTGCTGCCTTCCTATTCATCATCTTTTTCAGGAATTATTTAAGTATATTGAGCAATGTTGCACCTAATACACCAAGTTAAATTATTGGTTTTGTATTTAACTTGTTAGGAAAAAAAAAATCTTAATTTTCTGTCTCCTCACATATAAAATCCCAAGCTCAATATTTACATAACCTGGAAGACACCGTATGAGAATATAAATACTATGAAAGTCAAGGAAAATGTGTTCTAGAGTTTTTATATATTTTTTTTATTTCTTGATTCTCATAAAATATGAATCAGTATTCATGATGAATTTATGAATTTTTCTTTTTTTATTCCCTAGTAAGAGAATATGTTCTAATAAAGAATAATTTTGGACTAAGATATAAAATGCACTGAAATGCAGTATGGGACAATTTAAATGCTTTCAGAAGTAGAAAGCAGTGGTCACAGTGCATTATCAGGGTGCTGAGGACTCACTGTTTCACTGTGCTCTGAATTTAACTTTCCACCGGTTTTTTGTTTTTCCGTCTTTATAGGGAAAAAAAAAAGTTAAATTGTAGTTACTGGTAATAAAGAGAGAATGAAATCTTCAGATATGAGCTTTAATTATGTAGGCCTCCTTTAGCCATCTTAACCAGAAGCTAGCAGAGCAAGACAGATGAACTTTTAGGCCCTTGCAGTGTTACAGAAGATAATAAAGTGGTTGTTCCTGACCCTTACAGCCTCCAAGATCCTTTGACCAACATTGCTACATGGAGAAGAAAAATGCATCATGAAAATGGGGAGAGGAACCAGCTGGGCTACATCAAACATGAGAGAAATAATAGAAGACTTCTGTAAATTGAGTTTAAAATCTGGTGAGAGGTCTGGAAACCTTCACAATATATCAAGACTCTAGCATCTCACTAAACATTCACATAGAAACCAGGAAACTTGCTAGAGCTTCTGTGTGCATCTCCCACAGGTGGGATGGCATTTAGTACAGGAACACCAATATTTTTATAGTAAAATCGTAAAAACCAAAAAGATAAGATTTCCCTTACTGTATCTGACAATCCAGGAAATCAAACGGATTTAATTTATAGACGTGTCAACAATTTATAGTATTGGGTGAAGATTTATTATGTGATTTACATTTAAAAAGCAAAGAATACATCTGTAAAAGCATGTAAGAAAAGGTTTAATCCAGGTGTCTCCAGAGCATGATAATGCTTCCCTGGGAACGATTCACAGGTTTCCATATTAAATGTGTGTATTACAGGACTAAGCAGAACTGCATGGAGACCATTCACAAATAATGCATGATTGCCTGCTATTTACAGCTTGTTGAGTTCATGAGATGTGAATAATCAGCAGAGCTCTGGGAACACTAAAAATCATTCTTTTTTTAACATTTAGCCATGCTTTCCATTGACCAAATGCTGAGTGCTAGGCTGTGCCCCAGTCCTTTCAGCAGAACCTCCTCACATCCTGCAGTTCACAGCCACTCTTGAGGAGTATCTACCTGGGGCTCGAGAGGCCACTCACAAAGGAGCTATTCAGAGTTATTGACAGGGGCACCACCAGGCCCTGCTTGGATGATAGGTAGTTTACAGCTGAACATCAATTTTTCAGACATTTTTAAAAAATGAACCTTCATTGTGTGGAGTTAAAAATGCCTTTTCTCTTCCCTGAGCTCCGGGTAGTTGTAGTTCTGGTTCATGCACAGTCTGGGGAAATTGCACAGTGGTGGTGCTTGCAGATAAAATAATCCATATAAAGGCTATAGCCTTCCCTAATTTGTACTAAGAGGATAATTCAAATAAGCTTTATATAAGTTGACAAAGGAGACTTATGGCACATTTGTGGAGTGAAATGTCTTTGTTAATGAATTAAAATCTGTAAAGACTGTGCTTGTGTACACCTGGTTTGGTTGAGGTTTAAGATTCTCTTCAGTCTGCAAAATTCAGAGTGGTGGAGAGGAACAGCACAAACCTGGAAGTAAATTAACTCATCCTTTGAAGGCAAGTGACCATTCACAGCTTTTCCTATTTGTACTGCACCATTTGCTACTATCCATTATCAAGTGTCAATTGTTTTCTTAAGGATGAAATTTTTAAAACACTTTGCCTACCTGACAAAACCAGCCAGCTACAGAATTGCTTTCGAATAAATGCTACTGATTTTTATACAAAAGATTTGTAAATATGGGGAATGAGCGAGTGAAATAGCAATTTTTGCTCTAGATTCTGAACTGCCCAGTGGGTGTCCTTCACATTTAAAAAGCTTTCCTTCTGCCAGTAATGCTGAGTCCTCACATATGCTCCACAGTCTCTGTTTTGCTACGCACAAGGCTAACTGCAAATGAGAAGGTTGTTAAGTGGGAAAAAGATATTTGTTTTGGTTTAGTAGCCAGCAAACCATCTTTATTTTGCACATTTAAACTAAACTGCGCTAAATTACTAAAAGAAAAGAAAAGTGTGATACAAATGAGATATATGATCAAAGATCAGATTTGCTGCCAAGCCACAGAAAATAGAGTTGGTTAACATTCAACTCCAGCTATCATGTAAAAAACACTGAGGGAAACATGTACTACACTAAATGTTGCCGTGCTTCTGTGGTGAGATCATTTGGACAGACAGATGATAGAATTATTTTATACAAAGTAAACCACCATTAACAGTCACCATATGTTAACACATATTTCTATCTATTTACAGCCAATTAAGAACTGCATTATTCAGTTATTTTCTCTTCATGCTAGCTGGTATGCTAAAAACAGAAATGAGTTAAAAAGAAGCACTCAAGCTGACTCTAGTACGGCAAACCTCAACCACATTTAGTTGACATTACCACACCATATCTGGGGAACCCAGGGCAATATTGCTATCCTTCTTGAATGGCACAGTTATAGACTGAATCCTCTTATTAACAAGAATTGAAGGAATTCATGGAGAAAAAAGATATTGGTAAGCATGAGGACTATGTATCTCTGCAGCATCTGCCTAAAAGTAATAAGCATCACTGGTTGAAAATATAAAATGGCCTTATTTATCAGAACAATTATCACCATTTCCTTGCACCCCTTGCCTCGAATGGCCACAAACAGATATCTAAAGGATCATATGAACAAGTCAACAGTGTGATTCTTCCTCAGAATATTTGCTCAGCCTCCAAAAATCCCTATCACAGAGCCTTCCTAAGCCACAAATACAGAAAGGTGATGACTTCCAGAACTAGGTCTGATAAGAATTACAGAGCATGACACCCTCATGATTTAACAGAGGGTCATTAATGTAAATGTAATGGCAGTGGATTTGTTACTGAGTAGGTTGTAGAAAATAGAAACAAATAATCACTGACTCCAGTAGGTTGTGCCAGAATGCTACAGGCAGTAATATCAACTGAAACACTGAGGTCAGCAGGAGTGAGCAAAGGGAACCACAGACTAACAAGCGATGTTATTTAAGCACAACAAAACTGTCAATGTCAATGCTGCAAAAATGGCATAAGTCAGGTTGGAAACAGCAGCTAAATATGCTGGGGTGAGTGCCATGCAGCAAAAAGCCATGATGTTCATACTACAGAAATACTAATAATTCCCAATTACAGTGTTCTAGGTGTGAACACCAACATGTGTTCAAACACCACTGCAAAGGGCCAGAGATGCTGCATTTTCCCATCGGTTCTATAACCTCTGTGTATGTGGGCAAGACCTGGCAGTTGTTGTGCATCCAGCTCTAGCACCGAATTCACGTGTAAATCTTTAGGGGGAAAACATTATGGATGAATTTTTAATTATCACACCTTAAGTTTTCCTTTATTAATTGGACCATGAGAAACAAACAAAAATGTCAGATAGAAGAATCCATTGAAGACCCTATGTCAGTTTTCAGAGCTTCCAAGTTCACACCATCCATAAGGAACATGATTTCTGTTTCCATTGCTGTCTCCAGAAACAAGGATCGGCTCCTCTCAGTTGCTGTCAGCTGGACCCAGTGTTGTCTGAGTACTCACACCAGTAAATTGCAACAGCTTTCCTCTCCTGTGCTTACACAGGGATGCTTCTGCAGGGAATGGCTTTGTTTACATTTGCTTTCTAAACGAAAGTTTAAAATTTCCTCTCTACCCTGTTGTTTGATCTCTAACCCAATCCCTTCTCCAGACTTTCTCTCTTGTCTGCATGGTCTAGGATTCCTGAGGGCTGGTTTTAGCACTAAAGAGTGAAGCAAAGAAGATGTTCAATAATTCCACCCTCACTGTATCTTTCCAGGACACCCACCTCAGTCAGCCCTGAGCCCACTTTCCTTAATCTTCCTTTTGCTACTGATACACTTGAAGGAACTCTACTTCTTGTCCCTGACATCTCTTGCCAGATTTAATTCCAAGTGGATCTTAGCCTTCCTCTGTGCATCCCTGCATACTCTGAAAACATTCCTACACTCCTGCCAAGTGGCCTCTCCTTTTCCTCCACATTCTGTAAACTTTGTTCTTCAGTTTGAGTTTTGCCAGAAGCTCCTTGCTCATCCATGCATGTTTCCTGCAGGAATGCACTGAAACCTATTTCTAGAATATTGAAGGAGTAAAATACGCAGATTTTAAAGTCTGAGAAATTTCCAAAAGCTGAGAATTTCATCTAGCACAATTTGAAGCTTTCCAGATTTGGCAACCTCATTGTGATCCTAAACAATACAGTAAGCACTTTCTAAAAATACTGTCTATTGTGCATATTTAATACTGACATCAAAAATATTTCCTGGCAGCAGGCAGTTTTAGAGGCAGGTTATTCTGATTTCTCTTAAATTAAGTGTGATTTAACAGAATTAAAATAGTGTTTTCTTTCCAGCAAAAGACATCCAAGTCACACCAAGTAAGAGACTTGTTCTGTTTCCTCATTAGCTCAGCCTTGCTGGAAATAAATGCACAACACTTAGCTAGTCCCTTGGTAAAAGAAATGATGCAAGATGTCAAATAACTGG